>JAODUO010000439.1:0-5000 GCA_025642075.2 Ridgeia piscesae
GATATCGGACAGGAAGACAATGCAATGACTTTAGAAGCCGCATATAACGAATAAATCATGGAGACCTAGTCTCAATCCTTGCTAAGCAATTCTTAAGACATTGTAATTTTGCGATGCTGTTAAAGGTAAAATTATGGTAGAGGGGATTACAACAGAAACATGCATTGAATCACGAATATGATTATATAACAGTAATGGAACGTACGAGCATTAGTTGTCTTTCCACCACAAACCATTATCGTTCATACCTTCGAGTAATTGCATCGTCCAATCTGTACCCGTCCTCGTTGTGTTTCGGCATCTGTTGATATCCTAGTGTCTGATGACATCTTAAACTGCACCGTGTGTGCAGCTTAGTTGAGACCAACTGTCACACTACATTGAGCGTCAAACGTGCATCGTCTGCTGCACTCGACCCCAATCGAACAAACCAAGAAACAGATGAAGTTGGCCTTGCACTGTTAACGGGGAGAACTACATTTTGACCCCAACGATTCCATGCTATTGGTCGTTGCACCCTTCAGTCATTTGTTAATAGAAATACCTGTCACGTGCAAGTCACCGGTATGGCGACGTTACATGTTGTCAACCCCTGCGTTCTGGCGTAGCAGCAAAACCATTAAGAGCCAAGAATGACTAACACCAATTGACGTATTGCATTGTCTGTGTTAAACTGTGATAATGTCAATGAAGCATGGCAGGTATAGGGCCTGCAAGTGGGTCACTATACATGGCGTGACTCCGCGCGACTGGAGCTTATTGGGGACTAAGCGAGACTAGTTGGGGACTGGACACAAGAATAATATTCTAACGATACATGACAGTTGTAACTTCCGACTGATGAATACTAGGAACATCAGTTGATAAATATGTTGTGTTATACGTTTCTTATCTTAAATGTCCAATTTAATATTGAGTTTACCACACTATCATAGACACGTAACGATTTACGTAGTGCAGATAATCGACACGATGCTAGGCTGTATGTGTCTTTTACGGAATTTGCGTTTTACTTTGCTGTACGTTGTGGTTTAGATAAACACTTATATCTGACAAGTTGTCTAAATGCACATAATCATAACACATGCATACGTTTGGCCCAAACAGGTAGTACTGCGCGAAAACTGGCACTCTTCATTATTAGTCAAGATCGCCAAACACAGGTGTACGTTTGATAAATGTGAACAAAATTTCTGTTCAAAGTTTAAAATACACATCTTTTGTCATTCATATTATTTCACTATTGGGGGAAGTGTTGTTATATTTAACCGAACAACCAATGAAACGATGTGCCTAACAATAGTCACATTACCAGGGGACCATAAAGAGGTATTCATATGAATGTGTTGTTAACACGGGGAAATATTAACAACAATGTGTATCTATATTTCAGTACGCAAAGGCCATCTGCGACTGAACGGAGACAAACCAAATAGAGCAGGCCGACGTTGTTGGTTTTCGGCCCGCGTTGTTGCATGAGCTTATAAATCTTTGAACGTAATCTTATTTAATTATTATTAAATGCAACGGTTTATACAAAGTGCTTCTATTGTTGTGAATGATATTGTTTGCATTTCATTTAACACTACTATTCAACTGTTATGTGACACATACTTACACCAGTCGACACGTTAATAAAGTTATGTAAGTTTTGAATGCATGAATCATTTCCCAATATATATTATTAAATCATTGCCGAGTTGTGTAAAACCAACTATTTCGATATGGTAACGTCTAGATTTCCACCTTTTGTACTGATATTGAAGCACCTCAATGGGATTTATATACTGCAATGTTAAGCCCATCTTTTTTTTAGATTTCCACCCTTTGTACTGATATTGAAGCACCTCAATGGGATTTATATACTGCACTGTTAAACCCATATAACGCCTGTTTGAATAAAAAATATAATTCTACAAAACATTCCAATAGGACCACTATAAAATTGTGTTCCATACATGCAAAATAGACGCAAATATATGCCATTATAAAAGTGTGATCCACACCCATCTCCTGACGAATTTATTGTTCACACTACACTACCTCAGACATGGGCTATCTATACCACATACACAATTTAAAACGTATGTATCTAAAATACAGTTTTATTTTAATTTGTTTTCAAAATATAGGGCCTGCCTACAAACTATGCCAATTCGGGCACGTTACATCCAATACATTCAGCTAGTAGACAGTTACATATATCTTAAACCGCCAGAGTTATATGTCACGAAGACGCGGGGATTTGTATTTAATGCTGCACGTACTATAGACTGCATTGAAAACCAAGGCTGTAACGAAGCCATAACATGCACAACGCTCTGAGACAAGGACATTAAGAAAACACTGTTTATAAAAATTACAAGTAACGATGATTGTGAGGTTTTGTAATATTTATTAATAATAAATAAATAATAATTCCAAGAAAGGAAGCGCATCAATAAATGATTAACATAAACTATAATATGCATGGTTCACTCATATGTTAATTCGGCAATCACCATGTTTACGCTGGTCACAGTAGACGTTAACCTTTGTCACGCATGTAAGAAGTCCATAAACAACACTCAAAACGAGGTGGAATGACATTCTGGACCGGATATACATTCCAGACTGGCTAGCCGCGGGCCGTAACGTTGCGCTAACCTTCGCCATGAACCGCTAACCTTTGACATGAACCGCTAACCTTCTACGTTCTCGACCGCTCGAAGTTCTGGACCGCCACACCGGATCATCTCAATTGAACCTGCTGGTCTAAAATAAAATAGACTAGTGATTTCCAAAAAAATATGGCGTGTGTATAGGTACGACAGACGCCAATAAAAAGATTTCAGGGAAAATGATTTCTAATTTCTAAAAATGAGTGAACAGCAGGATGGAATTATCGTTTAGAGGGAAAGTATCATTCTACAATTTGTGCTGTGCAGCTCCATTTGATACATAGGGATTCTTACATCAGCAAGGTGTAATAAAATTGAAGAAATTGGCATTTCCATTTTTTGGGAACAGTAAACCCGAAGCTTTGAAAAGAGAATCACTAGTAAACACATTTGCGGACGGAGGTCTTAATATTATGGATATTAGAACTAAATATATTTATCAAAAAACTTAGCAGTGTATTGGCGGGGTATACACCTTAAAGAGTATGTAGTTCTGCTCCGCCTTTACCCACCTCAAATGTCATGGCGCTGGTTCACTTCCGGGTAATCCAGTCGGAGTGACAAACCATCAATCGATGCCTTCTCGACGACTTTCAGTGAAATTCATGTTATTAGCAACATCAGTGCTTTCAAATTAAACCCTTGATTAGAACTGTATCAGTTTAGAACATGTTAAATGCTCTTCTTTGGAGTTTGACCTGCTCAGCGCAACATAATCGGCACATCCAATTATCGTTCGATGGACAGCCACACGTACGTGGACAGCCAGTTTCTGCCACGCCCCATGACCATTGCCCAGTACAAAATTACGAAACATGTACCGGAGCGCCAGCGACCGATGTCGCTTCGATCGGCGCAGCAACTTGTCTCTTGTTTCGGCCGCATCTATTCACACCACGAAGTGCTGACCCAGGGAATATAATCGGGCAACCTGAACGTGTTTACAAACACGCCGAACGCTGATATAGTCATGTGTATTAGTATATATGAATACACAGCGCCGTGTGTACATATTGAATTTTGCAGATGCTTTATATACTCTGCAACTTGACGCATATACAGTAGCCCCCTTTTTATTCGGCCCCCTCGTCATCGGCCACCCGGGTTTAAGGCCACATTCTCATTGCAATAGAGTTTTTTCTAATACAAACTACCTCTCACCAGCGGCCATCGAATGGTCAGGGTTGGATAAAGAATCTTCCCCTCTTCAGCTAATCGCTAGTCGAAAACTGCAATCTTTAATCAGTAGGCCTACCATACACACACGTCGTTCGTGGCATATAATAATAAACACTCCAATAAGTTATGAGAGGTTCAATTGTGCTTACAGTAGAGACGAAGAAGAAATGTTGGATCAACGTTACAAACACACAACGTTCGAAGAAAGTGCAGTTGCTGCTGAGGCTTCTTTTGCACGGCTGTAACAAGCTCTGTATAGAGCTGTGACGTCATGAAACGTTATCGTAACCATAGTGTGGAGTGCAGCCGTTGACGCAGTACTCCACGGTCGGCGCAACCACATTCCAAGGTAAGAATCTGATAGCGCTGTGTTAAAATCTTATATCTGCTTCAGTCTTTTCAGTCTTGGTAACTATTCATCTAGAAGCCTCCCATAGCATTAACCAAATATTGGTACTGGTGTACTGACAACATTAATTTGTTAAATAATTACTGGTTACCTTTGCATTTCACGTGCCTCGCGTGTTCGTCATGTTCGCTGGTGGAATCGCTATGCTTCGACGCGTTGCTATTCAGGTTCGTTTGTTATAATTATTTTATACCAGAGCGGGTGGGCACGAGTACGACTGCAGTGGGCGTGGCGATGTTATTAAATCATAAACACTACTTTTATTTTAATAATACTAGTATCAATCAATCAATCAATCGATCAATAATATGTTTATTTTCTGACACTGGACATAATACGGAACGTTGTAAAGACATATTCAAATGGCTTAGATTGGACACTATATCTACACACGCGCGCGCGCACACACACACACACACGCACGCGCACGCGCACGCGCACGCGCACGCGCACGCGCACGCGCACGCGCACGCGCACGCGCACGCGCACGCGCACGCGCACGCGCACGCACGCGCACGCACACGCACACGCACACGCACACGCACACGCACACGCACACGCACACGCACACGCACACGCACACGCACACGCACACGCACACGCACACGCACACGCACACGCACACGCACACGCACACGCACACGCACACGCACACGCACACGCACACGCACACGCACACGCACACGCACACGCACACGCACGCACACGCACACGCACACGCACACGCACACGCACACGCACACGCACACGCA
>JAODUO010000439.1:10000-20000 GCA_025642075.2 Ridgeia piscesae
ACTAATTGCAAGTGGGCGACCTTTATAAACAGTAGTTAAAATTTGACAGATATCTCAGAAGAGATGGTGACACCTCAATCAAGTTTGAAAATCACGTGTTTATCTGGTGTGCAGGGGCGTAAGCGGCGTCTATGCCAAACTCTGCTGACGTCATCGCGTGATGTCAGAGCATTGTTGTGTACAAAATTGGAGACGACATCAAAGCTTAACCAGATTTCAACAGAGTGCACAACAAATGTCTGTCTGTGGCTCACTTCGGCCTGTGGCATTATCTGTACCTGGTAGCTTGGTACGCTAAAAGTCACCACATTGAAAGTAAGTTGCTGAAGAAGTTAAATTGCTGTTTGTGTTTACTGTAAGTAAGCATGGTTCGTTGTTAAGCAATTGGTGCATTGTAATATATCCTAACCATCAATGGTTTGAAGCTTATATAACATATATTCATTAATATTCTTTCCACGGAATACCCGCCGCCATGTTCAGTTATCAGTCATGTTTCCAAAGTTTGTGCAATACAGTGGGAAGGAAGGGTTCACGGTGATTCCTTGTCCATATAGCGATATACACTAAACCAACTTAATTAAAAAATAAAGTAACGACAGACACTAGTCGGTCGGTCGGTCGGTCGGTCGGTCGGTCTGCCTGCCTGCCTGCCTGCCTGCCAGCCTGCCTGTCTGCCTCGGTCGCGCTGCCGGTCGGCTCGGTCGCCTGCCTGCCTGCGCTGCCTGCGTGCGTGCGTGCGTGCGTGTCGGCGTGCGTGCGGTCCTGGCTGCCGTGCGTGTGCCGGTGCTGCTGCCTGCCTGCCGCCTGCCTGCCTGCCTGCCGCGCTGCCGCGCGCGCGGCTCTGCGCTGCCGCGTCGCTCGCGCGCCGCCTGCCTGCCTGCCTGTCCTGCCGCCTGCCTGCCTGCCTGCCTGCCTGCCTGCCTGCCTGCCTGCCTGCCTGCCTGCCTGCCTGCCTGCCTGCCTGCCTGCCTGCCTGCCTGCCTGCCTGCCTGCCTGCCTGCCTGCCTGCCTGCCTGCCTGCCTGCCTGCCTGCCTGCCTGCCTGCCTGCCTGCCCTTCTCCTTCTCTCTCTCTCTCTCTTTCTCTCTTTCTCTCTTTCTCTCTTTCTCTCTTTCTCTCTTTCTCTCTTTCTCTCTTTCTCTCTTTCTCTCTTTCTCTCTTTCTCTCTTTCTCTCTTTCTCTCTTTCTCTCTTCTCTCTTCTTCTCTCTCTTTCTTCTTTCTCTCTTTCTCTCTTTCTCTCTTTCTCTCTTCTCTCTTCTCTCTCTCTTCTCTCTCTCTCTCTCTCTCTCTCTCTCTTCTCTCTCTCTCTCTCTCTCTCTCTCTCTCTTCTGTCTTCTGCATGTCTATCTGTCTGTATGTTTCTTTCTTTATTTGACACATCAAATACACCGTACCAGGTAGGCGATCAAAGGCGAGACGGTATACTCAAATGATCGAAACAAGCTTCGTTTCCAGTTCCTGAGAACCTTCGCGCCGTCCACTCCTCCGCTGGTTGGTCCGGCGGACGTAGATCGACGACTATTGACAGGACACGCGAAATGAATGTGTACGCAACATAAGGTTGGTGACTAAACAGCCGTGCATACAGACATTGATGATGTTTGTGCCGCCACTGTGAGCCGCAGCTTTTGTCTCGACTATCCATAAACTGTTATGTTTTGTCGAACCGAATTACGCAGGTAATCATTCACTGAACCAAAGTAATTCCAACCACATACACGGCGGTCAAAACTCATGTGGTCACGACCAGGTCAAGTCTACAGCCGTATAATCGTTACTCTGCGAATGTCGTTATGAGAGCATCGAAGGTAGTTCTAAATGGAGGTAAGGATAGGCGCCCTCGATGTCTACACGATTACAAACAAACCCAGGGGGGCTGCCAATATATCACGTGACTATTCCAGTTTCCCAACTGAAAACGTAGAACTGTTTACCATGACAAAAATACACTGTGTACTGTATTTTGGTCCACCATGGTAGCACACCATGAAAAATCGAGGTATACCATAGTATACTATGGTAAAATATCATGATTTTATGAATGAGGTAAACATGATTACATTCCAAGCACCAAATTTGGCACAGTAGTACCTTAGGACCATGTAACACTTTTTAGAGCGGGCTGCTCGATTTTAAAGGCCAAGGTCAAGGTCAGACCAAGGTCAAACATCAATAATTATATAAGCATATTGTCCAATATCTCGAGATTTTAATATTATTTTTAAATGTTTTCAAAAGCTGTTTTATTTGCTGACCAACATCTTTCAATGGGATGATCGCATAATTTGCATAATTCAGAATGGCCGACAAATGAGCAAAAATATAAATATCGTTATTCTTTATCAAAACAATTTTCACAAAGGTTCCAAAACAAATGTTTTGCAAACAGATACTTTATGGGCATATACAACTTCTGAGATGGGGCTGCCCGGATTTAAAGGTAAAGGTCAAGGTCAGTAGAATGTCAAAATACAAACTATTTCATAATTCCAATGTTATCATCTACTAACACTATAACAGTGTTTGTATTTCGGATGGCTGCAGGAGACGTTTATGGCTGCAAAACCCTATTTTATATTTTGTACTTTATACAATTTGCATAAATTCAAAATGGCTGCCAATATGCTCAAAACTGCTTATTATAATTTCAATGTGCACACTGCACACGTAGCTGCACGCGTGTTCTTTAACATTGGGTACGGATACGTAGTGCACAGCTACATTCATGGAGGCAGTCACATTTACTCAGTTAATTAACTATTTAACATACACCTCCATTGCTAACCAATTCCTCACCCACCGCAACAATGAGCTTGTTCTTGACTCTCACAGAATCCACAGCAGAGACAGAGTGCTGTGCATGTAAGCCCGGCGGTCTTGCATCTGCATTTATTCGCATAAGTGGGTACAGCCTTGCAACCACACTTGACCAGTTGAATTGTCCAAACTGGATGCCATCCGATGTCTTTCCATGTCCACCCCAAGCCTTCAGGATAGGGTGCAGCTTCGGTCGGAGGAAGCTTCTCCATCATCTTAACCCTGTTTGGGAGAAGATCTTGCCGAAGGTCGTTCGCCTTGTCATAAGATGTCGTGCTGTCGTACATGATAGATGTAAATCGCTCAATCAGTCTAAATCCACCATGAAACGCGCTGGTGAACCCAGCAGTGGCTGCCGGATATGTTTTCCTTGTTTTCCAGGCTGACCTTTTGCCTTAACCGCTGAACTGGGATGTTGCGTCAGAACCCGAGAATGGGGTGAACAAGGGCAAAGTACGAGCTTTTCCTCCCCAAGTTCTTGGCAGCTTGAGTTGATGCGGTAGTAGCGGAAGTGCTTCCCTGTGCCGAAGCCGACCCATGACTGTATTCCTGGATGGTGCTAGGCAAGATCGTGAAAGATTCCAACCAAAATGACAACCACATCTGTGTCTACGGTTCTGACGAGAACAGTAGTTACCCCCCTCATTCAGCGCATCATCTACGTGTAGACATATTCTGCTGTCTGCCTCTTCGTGGTCATTCGCCGATATCGATATGTCAGCACGATACGACTTTACATGTGAACCACTGGTAATGTAAACATTTTTACTTGGTGGGTAGTCATGTTTGACTACATCTTCCGTCATAACATTGAACATTATCTTTGAGCTTGACATGACCTTGACCTTAACCGTTAAAATCAGGCAGCTCCCTCTAAAACATGTTATATGGTCCTAGGGTACAACTGTGCCAAATTTGGTGCTTTGGCCCAGCGTGTCACGATTCCATTAAAATGTGGACTTAACCGACTCCACTAATAGTGTATAATTGCATTTTTTTTAATCAAGATGGTGATATTCAGCGTCATACTAGCACTACAGAGCAACCGCTACAGCACGCGAACGACAGACTTCACTTATTCCAGAAACCTCCCACGTCACTTGCACTCGACTCGCTCGTGAGTGAGCAACGAGTTACCCGTGTGTATTCCAGCAGAAGCAGCCAAAGGGACGGTCCATGAATGGCGAGTTTACCGATAAAGTTCTCCATCGGGGCCACGTTTCCAGTGTGTGCTTATCTTTGAGTAGCTCGCCTTTGCGGCAGGTAATGATGCACGTGAATGACGTATGATAGACGCATTCAATTCCCAGTTGAAAATGCAAATAAACCTACAATCAATCTACAGTAACATAAAATATTTACAAGTGGCAGTGACAGAAATAGTATTAGTCACCACCCCAACACGCTGGTGAAACGACCAAGACGTCTTCGCGATATTGCGCCTTAAATCACACACATTTCGTCACGAAGCCTTGGTTAATTCGGCGTAGTGTTTAATGGTCCATTCGCGTGGTGTTTAACTGACGACCACAGCAGTCAGTGACTCCGTTGCTTCGTCGATGATTCCCACTCGTGCGCAATGTGAGGCTGTCTCCACTGTGGCGCGCATCACTCGTTCGATAATCGGAAGAACTGATGCATATAGACACAGTCCGACACATCGCCAACAGTCTACAGCCAACACTTCGCCAGCAGTCTACAGCTGCCACAGACCGGTTACCGCAGAACAGTGTTGACAGTGTCTGTCTGGCCGTGGCCACGGAGTGACCGGTGCAGATGGGATGTGTGTGTGTGTGTGTGTGTGTGTGTGTGTGTGTGTGTGTGTGTGTGTGTGTGTGTGTGTGTGTGTGTGTGTGTGTGTGTGTGTGTGGTGTGTGTGTGTGTGTGTGTGTGTGTGTGTGTGTGTGTGTGTGTGTGTGTGTGTGTGTGATGTGTGTGTGTGTGTGTGTGTGTGTGTCCGTGTGGGCATACGTGTGCGTGTGCATGTGCCTGTATAGATGAGTGAGGGTTTGTGTGTATATATTATATTAACGTATTAATTGCTAATTTAAAGATTTTTTATGTATTTTTATGGGAATATATAATGACATAAACTTATTTGACATGCATATGACACACAAGTTTGTCAGTTTAGGTTCTGGTGGTGAACTAAATGTTGACGGTTATAGAGTTTATTTCGATGTTCCGGTGTTTAGAGATTTATTGACCAAATAATGTGGTACACATGTACTATTCCCAAAATGTATTTCCTCGCTGTGTTCAAATAATTCATTTTAGTATAAAGGTACTGATTCAGTGTGGTTAACATTTAGTGCCTGCAGTATGGGCATGACATTCATACCGCTGCAAACCGTATACATGTTAATACACACACACACACACACACACACACACACACACACACACACACACACACACACACACACACACACACACACACACACACACACACACACACACACACACACACACAACACACACACACACACACACACACACACACACACACACACACACACACACACACACACACACACACACACACACACACACACACACACACACACACACACACACACACACACACACACACACACACACACACACACACACACACACACACACACACACACACACACACACACACACACACACACACACACACACACACACACACACACACACACACACACACACACACACACATACACACACATATGCGCGCTCGTTTAATTGTAAATATGAAAGTTTACTTTTTATATAAAACATGTCACGGATATGCTGAAACGTTGATATCCATACGAATTAATGCAAGACGCAACACAGCCATTCGATCGAGTTAAATAGGCTAACGTAACTAAGTCATTGCTAGCGCGGGCTAAGACCCATAGCGTCCGTTCGTAAACCGCTCGATATCTCCGATAGAAACAGAGAACGCGGGCAATGCTTTTGCTTCGCAACACCTAGAGCCTTCCTGTCTGGCAGGACTTGCACATCTCTCGGTGTGCGTGTCTCTGTGGTGTAGATTATGTTTCAGTGTGAAGTGTCCGACGACATCTCTCTATGCAAAGGCCAGTCTTACTTGTGCACCAGTCAGTCTTCCACTTGATGCCAGCAGTGCGGGGCGGTCACAGAGCAATTCAAGCCACGCGTCGACTGTTTTTAGCTGCCACTTAATTGGTTAGCCTCGTAATGCCGATGCAAAAAGTGTCAGAGTGAAAGCACCGAGCCGATGGTTTCGATTTAGAAAAGTCATGCGGACAATGCATTAGTTGATGCAAAAAATATTCAGAGTGAAAGCACCAAGCCGATGGATTCGATTTACAAAAGTCATACTGGGAAAGCATTAGTTGATGCAAAAAGCATCTGTATGATAATGCCGTGACTGCCATGTTTGTATTGTCTAGCCGATGGTTTGCCTACACTTAGCGGCACCTGTGTCTATAGACACACGAGGCAGTCAAAGCGTTCCAGTCGCTCCTGGTTTAGCTGATGCTCTGACGTCGTTCGCTATCTTGTTGACCAGATGTAGAATGCCATCGACGGCTTGGCGCCAGTTCAACTTCAGTCCCCTTCTTCATGACCAGCAGCACTGAGTGTCCGCACGTTGTTGTACTACGCAAACCTCTTTATTCGTCACGCGGCCATTCAGGCGGTAAATGCACACAATACCTTGCGCAAGAATGTAGCATCGAATGCTATGCAATTACTATTTTTACTATAGATGTATCAAAGTCGGATCTTCGTAGCATATGTATCACCCTCATTACACCACAGGCGACACTCGACTGATTGTAACACGCAGCTACAGCTCTCAGTGAGAAATCGAAGTAATGATGCGCTCACAGGGGCTTTGTAAATATAAACATTCCAATAATCAAAAACCACATTGGCTAAGATCGATGAACACCACCGCCCCACCCACCCACCCACCCACCCACCCCTCATCCGAAACAAATCGGAAGACCAATACATCGCAGTTATACGTCGACCGGTAGCCATCTCTTCAAGTGAAGGATTGCTGAACTAATGACGGCGGTGTCTACGCGTCGGTGAAATGCCACTGGTTTAGTAGATCAAAAACTAGCATACGTTCACAGGCACAGCTAGAAATTTATATAAAGACCAGAATTTTTCCATATTTTGTGTACACTGTGGAGTATTAAAGTCATTTTTAAATAAGCAATTATTCTAAATGGACCCTCGACAACAAATGTGCTCGATATGCACTTCGTTTTGATCGATCAGATGTGCCTATTTAAGTTCATATTAAGGAGGATAAGCCACCCGTGTGTACGACTTCAGCCGGATAAACGGAATAATTGGTTGCATGAAGCTTTTCAGTTAATATGATTCCTAAGAGAGTTTTCCACTCCATTCCTTTGTGGACCTATTTAACCGAACACCTTATAGACTTCTGTGAAAGGCACGCGGCCACGCTGCAATCTTATTACCTCGCGACGATGATTCGAAAGTGTAACAAACAGTCTACGGCTGCAAGAACTCTGTTCGAACAGAATTAATTGCAACTGTCTACAAGTTTCATTCGTACGATCGAATGCACTGAAGCGACGTGAATTGGGTCAATGCCACAGCATCGCATAGCAAATACATTGATGTTGTGACATATGATTACATTATACCAATGCACTGGTTTAGTGTCACAATGAATAAACTATTGGTTGTTGACTGTATCTCATTAAACATGACATTACACACGTCAACAAGTAAGGGAGTTATGCGCCAAAGGCACAGCTACTAGGCAGTAGCGCTTTCCCATCCAACACTAGCCAAAAAAATGCAACCTAGTTAAATCAGTGATCTTCTAGCATATGGCGTCTGGGGCATTTGCACCTTGATTTTCCCTATCCCAGCATACCGGGGGGAAATAGCCTTGTTAATGGTCAACCGCTTCCAACGACGTGTAATACGGAATATAGTTGTTTTCCTAACCTAAGGTCTGTCTCCGCGGCTATTGTGTCATTGTCTGGCGACAACCACCAGTGCTTCAAATGATGGCACTCGTAAATGGCTCATTCCACACAACCTTCGATCTACGCGGACACAGCACGAGTCAAGTCCGACTCCCCCAAGCCCTGTCTGAGCCCCAGCACCTTTGGCCGCGGCTGTATCAGTTCCAATCGCCATGTCTGTCTTGTGAGTGTTTGTGTCTGTCGATCTCACTAGACGAACTATCACTTTGGTGTAGTTATCCAAGTTGACAATAACGGACGCGGGAACGACATTAATTTTGGGACACTGAGGACGGGGTGGGGGATAGGACGGGGTGGGGGTGGGACGGGGTGGGGATAGGACGGGTGGGGGATAGGACGGGGTGGGGGATGGGACGGGGTGGGGGGACGGAACCGTCAGTCAGTTGCCACCGAAATATCGGGGGCGCATCTAGTCCCTGGCCCCCTTTTCCCACGTGTAGTGCTCAAAGCGCCAGTCTGTTGAGGCGCTGTTAGGTCTATGTAAATGTTCGGAACAACACCACACGCACAACCTAAATGTCCTTTCTTTTGTATCGCAGCCAACAGAGTCGCTGCGCTAACAAGTTGCTAAGATACCCTCTAATACATAAATAAATAAATAAATAAATAATATGTACTTACTTGTTGATGTGGCAGCTAAGGCAACATGAAACTAAAACATTCGTATTGACAGATGCATGTAAAGTGAGTTATTGACGGCGCTCACGGGAGCACACTTCATGTTGCACTCGGAATATCTATTTTGGAGTGGCGACGTAAATCATCAGTCATTCGAACGCCTCATGTACGCACGCCCCACGTAGGCCCTAAACAGAGACCTCTGCAAGGTCCAGGCACTGGACAGTGCCCAGTTTCACCCCCTTTATCTCATATAATTCTCCAGTAATTCTACACACTTCTGGTTAAGCAATTCGTGTTGATAACGTTATGTTATCGACACGTGTATACTCTACTGTGTAAGCGTTGTACAACGCAATGAATCCTCCAATGTGTTATGTTGCTTGTAGTTCCCCTACAACGTAACGAACCCTTTTATGTGTTATGTTGCTTGTAGTTCCCCTACAACGTAATGAATCCTCCAATGTGTTATGTTGCTTGTAGTTCCCCTACAACGTAACGAATTCTCCGATGAGTTATGTTGCTTGTAGTTCCCCTACAACGTAATGAATCCTCCAATGTGTTATGTTGCTTGTAGTTCCCCTACAACGTAACGAATTCTCCGATGAGTTATGTTGCTTGTAGTTCCCCTACAACGTAACGAATCCTCCAATGTGTTATATTGTTTGTAGTTCCTCTACAACGTAACGAATCCTCCAATGTGTTATGTTGCTTGTAGTTCCTCTACAACGTAACGAATCCTCTGATGTGTTATGTTGCTTGTAGTTCCCCTACAACGTAACGAATCCTCCAATGTGTTATGTTGCTTGTAGTTCCCCTACAACGTAACGAATCCTCCAATGTGTTATATTGTTTGTAGTTCCCCTACAACGTAACGAATCCTCCGATGTGTTATATTGTTTGTAGTTCCCCTACAACGTAACGAATCCTCCAATGTGTTATGTTGCTTGTAGTTCCCCTACAACGTAACGAATCCTCCGATGTGTTATATTGTTTGTAGTTCCCCTACAACGTAACGAATCCTCCAATGTGTTATGTTGCTTGTAGTTCCCCTACAACGAAACGAACCCTCCAATGTGTTATGTTGCTTGTAGTTCCCCTACAACGTAACGAATCTTCCTATGTGTTATGTTGCTTGTAGTTCCCTCTACAACGTAACGAATCCTCCGATGTGTTATGTTGCTTGTAGTTCCCCTACAACGTAACGAATCCTCCAATGTGTTATGTTGCTTGTAGTTCCCCTACAACGTAACGAATCCTCCAATGTGTTATGTTGCTTGTAGTTCCCCTACAACGTAACGAATCCTCCAATGTGTTATGTTGCTTGTAGTTCCCCTACAACGTAACGAATCCTCCGATGTGTTATGTTGCTTGTAGTTCCCCTACAATGTAACGAATCCTCCAATGTGTTATGTTGCTTGTAGTTCCCCTACAACGTAACGAATCCTCCAATGTGTTATGTTGCTTGTAGTTCCTTACAACGTAACGAATCCTCTGATGTGTTATGTTGCTTGTAGTTCCCCTATAACGTAACGAATCCTCCAATGTGTTATGTTGCTTGTAGTTCC
>JAODUO010000439.1:27500-30000 GCA_025642075.2 Ridgeia piscesae
TCAAAGATGCCGATCATGCACAACTTACTGGGTCGAGCGTGCATCGGCGAAGTGACATCGGTTGAACATCTACCAGAGATATGTTCGAATCATGAAAAACGGTGTGAAGATTATCATTTACATCAAGTACATACAAACCACGATATCTCACATCCAGACCAGCAATGATAGAACAAAAGACATGGACTTGTGGACATGAGAGAGACGCTGATCCACATCAGCTGAGAACAACTCATAAGAACAGCTCTATTGGCCTTACATGTCTTCAGTGCACTTCAAAGGCAAGGATTGGTGAGACCAATCACATTACCGAACGAGACCTCAAGGTTCAGGTTCAGATCAAGGTCTAGAAATTATGTGGCTCAAGTCTTGAATATCCGGCCTGGTGTCTTCGTTGATCTGTCAACATTTATTCCATGCATAATGATAGTCACCCAGCATATGATGAGAGTCAATGTCCAAGTATGTATCTGGTGCATGGTCGTTGATCATTTCCCAGAAATACTATACCTTCTTGACCATGCTTGTCAAGTCACACAAATTATGGTTCGAGGGAGATGTCATTCGAAAAGTGCTAGTTGACATCTTAAAATAATATCGAAAATGCCGACGAACTGACAGATGTGGACGATTACGATGAGTACAATGACTGGTAATCATTAATCAATTATTATCACCATCTTCGCGTTCTCCCGTGCTGTGGTACCAGTGTTTCTGATAAGCATTTGGTATACACCTTAGCAATTATCCTAGAGCACGTGTCTTCTCCTGTTTCTAGTGTCTCGATGATTACATGTTCGTTGCCTGATGCGATCCCATTCTTCACAACCATCTCGGTTAATTCTTTCGGCTTAATTGGTGTGAAATATGATATTATGTTCCCTGTAATATAGCTCGGTGTAGAATTCCTCTATTCATTTTATGATCTTATCGTGATCATCGATTAAGTGACTGAATTTATTTGGTAAAAATTACATACATGCAAAACACATAGTTTCGATGCAAATGCAAATAAAGAATAAGCATATATATATATATATATATATATATATATATATATATATATATATATATATATATATATATATATATATATATAGTATTACCGATGATAACACATTAAAGCACACAAAGGTATTTGCAATGTGGTCCTAAAAATTGGATGCATGTTTTTACCCTGGTTGTTTAAGAGTGTAATTATTAGTCTGTATGTGTTCTTTTGACTTTCTTCAGACCTGTATTCTGTACAGTAAGAACTCCTTTCCCTATCATTTGGCATTTACAGACAAAACAAGCATTACAATACTAGGTCAAGCATTAACACACATATACTTGATTATGCGATGGGACAAAGTCTATTAATTGGCATCTGGAGACGCAGAGCTTCAAAATGAGATACTACATGCCACATGGTCACGAGAGTTTGATTGTCGTGCCCGCGCAGTCAATGAGCGGAGGTAAGAACGCATTGACTTCGAGTTTTATCGTTTACATTGACTGACTATAATTCAAATGCGCACAATCAAACTGAGCAACTTTGCAGAACGTTAGATCAACTTATAGATCAAGATTATTGTCTATTAAATAAAGATAGTAGCGCATTAGAAGACCCAACATTCGATAACTAACATTTCTGTGAGTTAGGAGGTGCGTTAAGCTTTTCACCCACAGCGGGCATAATGTTGGAGATAGAGAGGTAAGATCAAAGCTTATGGCAAACGGGAGTTTTGTGTTAGGAAAAATTTCATTTTAGTAACTTCAGAAAGCTTGTAAATGTCCATTTACAACACGAACGAGTCAAGCGGATGACGACTTTTATTCTTATTTGGGACGCAATGGCTCACACTACGAAATAGAATTACGGCAAGCCCCTAAATCATAAACATCACCTTCCACAATTTTTCAGGTTGCTTTCTGCCATATTTTATGGTTCTGTTGCTGTTGGACCACATAATGACGCAATATTTGAATTCATTTCAGGCCCGAAAATGGTGTTTCTAGTGAGGGCAATTGGCTCCGAATTGGAAGTAGTCATTACTACCTTGCGATTGTCCAGGGTAGTTGTTATCATGAAATGCTAGCGAACAAAGTCAGCAGACGACATCCTGAGAGCTAGACCTAGCTACAGGCCTATTAGGCTTAACAGATTGGCGATATTTCCGGTAGTTAATTTTACCGAGTGAAGTACGCATACATTGGCTTCGTACGTAGACGTCTGTATCATTAATTAGCCCTGTCTTGTATAGACTGTACAGGATCAAGATTAACCGTCACTCTCCCGTGAACTACAGCTGGTCATGCGTTATCATTTGCGTCGCCCAATCAGCTTACGAGAGGTCAAATCGACACGAACAGCTGGGTCGGTCACTCATCATCGCTGACCGCAAAGTTCACTGTCACAGCGAGTGACAAGGCGACACACTCTTCCAAGACGCTAAGTATAATCTAATCGCGACGACACATCGAGCAACTCACGTGGGACAAGAATTCTATGGGGGCG
>JAODUO010000439.1:32500-235000 GCA_025642075.2 Ridgeia piscesae
ATTTAGTAATGTTTGATTAAAATTAACTGTATTTGTAATAACATTAATGAACGGTAAAACTCACTGCCTGTGTAGGCAAACATTCAGACGATTGGATTATTTGTCGATGAAAACAAACCGGATTTTGAAAGATGGTTGTATTAAGGTGTTAAATTAACCAAAATTAATATGCGAGATGTGGCCTAGAAGTCTGTACAGCTCCGGCTCGGGAGCAGAACGTGCCAGCGCGACTTAATACCCAATTCGCTGTGACAGGTGACGCATGTTTCCACAGTGTGTCGCAGTTGTTAACGTAGAATTTATTCTGACAGGGCTATCTAATTCCTTGTTGTATTAACATATGTTTTAGACTGCGAGACTAAACTGCGTTCATTGATTAGTTGTTTCGGCAATTATTTTATCCTCTTATGGTTATTGAAAAGGCAAAGCGATTACAGAGACGATATACCTCTTTTCTGGTGACAATATAAAGTATGTTCGGTTTCTCATCGGCGGATGTTCTATTTGCATCACGGTGATGTGTGTTATTCGGACATTTGTCAAGGCAGAATACCTGGCCTCATGTCGTTTTGTCGAAGGTTGAACTAAAATGGCCAATTAATCACCCCCAGGGCTGTACTGGTTTTATTGATAGCCTATCGTCCAGTGTTTGTAAAATATATGCTGATCATTCATTTCTACGAGAGAACAGCGGTACCAAGCGTCACATTTGCATCGAGGTACGTTAATCATGAACACGACTAGCTGAAAACAGAAAGCATACTTTATCAGGATTTCCCTAGAGCAGCATAATTAAAAGGAAAAACACATTTCTGGCTAAAACATAGCATTACTCACGGGTAATCCAGACAAGCTGTAGGACCTCTTAACAGAAATAAACCTCTTTTGGATCAACACGAACAGGTCATCGGGTTGCAGTAATCATTTGGCCTCATATATTAGATCGATGTCTAGCATTGGTAATACGTCGTTCTGCATGCGAATCGTTCTAATTAGCTGCTTGTTCGTACTGAAGTGTGGTGAAGTTGCGTTGTGGTCAGTTACAATGCCAGACATGTTCACGTCGATAGTCATTAAGATAGAGTGCTTACTGCTTCCCAATCGATCCCCTCTCTTTACACGTTCCAGGTCGGTTCGGCGAACGAAACATCGGTAACGACGGGGTACGTTTCCCTCAAGTGCCAGCGAAACCTCATCTACGTTGATCGCTGGTAATATCAAAAAAGACTTAATACAGATGCACAGTAATAGTACGTTTCTAGCACGGGCAATCCATTTCTGCTGGACATTTCGGTCAGTTAATACCATAGGTTTGAATTACATCGTCGACCAGGTGTCACTATAGATGGCTTCATCTATCATCAAACTGGGATGGTGGTTCCCTTAATACCGATCGAATTTTCGAGATCTGGTTCAACAGGCATTGCACTAAAATGATTGTAGTTGAGATCGGGGCGTGTCGTTTTGTGTGTGTGTGTGTGTGTGTGTGTGTGTGTGTGTGTGTGTGTGTGTGTGTGTGTGTGTGTGTGTGTGTGTGTGTGTGTGTGTGTGTGTGTGTGTGTGTGTGTGTGTGTGTGTGTGTGTGTGTGTGTGTGTGTGTGTGTGTGTGTGTGTGTGTGTGTGTGTGTGTGTGTGTGTGTGTGTGTGTGTGTGTGTGTGTGTGTGTGTGTGTGTGTGTGTGTGTGTGTGTGTGTGTGTGTGTGTGTGTGTGTGTGTGTGTGTGTGTGTGTGTGTGTGTGTGTGTGTGTGCGTGCGTGTGTGTGTGTGTGTGTGTGTGTGTGTGTGTGTGTGTGTGTGTGTGTGTGTGTATGCCCTATGCTGCGCCGTGTGCTCAGGATCAGAGAAACCTCCATACGATATGTCACGGTTGGTTGGCTACAAGACTGGCACTGAAGGAGAGCGGAGAGAGACACGTGATTTGTGGAGTGGCGGTGGTGAGAGTGCATGAAGAGAACGAGAGAGGAGAGGGAGGAGAGAGAGGGGGAGAGAGGAGAGAGAGAGAGAGAGAGAGAGAGAGAGAGAGAGAGAGAGAGAGAGAGAGAGAGAGAGATGGTGTCTGCAACAGAAGAGTGTGAATTGGGTGAGCGTGGTTGAAAAGAGAGTACGAGAGTGAGCGAGGGAGATAGAGCGAGAGAAAGGGTAGTGGACAAGCTTGAAGACAATGGCAGTAATGTGGCTGAAGAGAGAGAGAGAGAGAGAGGGCGAGAAAGAGAGAGAGAGAGAGGGTGGGAGAGAGAGAGAGTGCGAGATGTAGAGAGGTAGGTTATGAATGTGGCTGAAGAGAAAGAGACGATGAAAAAACCTGAAAAAGAAAGACCTGAGGAACACATCTAGAGCAAAAAGACGTCGTGAACACGACAGTGATGGATTATGGATATGGATTATATTAACTGGGCTTAACCCATCTGTTGAAAAAAATGTAAACTGCATATGCATGAAACTGTGAGAATGCATCTTTTCTCACACAGCGGTGTGGCACTGGTCCATGCGTTTAATGATCTTTATATATCTGCAAATTAACGTTTCCTATTTATGAAATGTTTTGACAATTGTTATTATAATTTATTGACAATTAATACCAGATAGGTGAATACAAATAAAACTACATAGTCATATGTTACGGTTGATGTAATTTCAGAGTTTCTCTATTTTACATAAATATTAAAAATAAATCCATATAAATTAAACCGTGGCTATGCATTCTTAAATCCCATCCTGCTTTATATATAAACTGTCCTGTGTGTATAGTGATTACTTCACTGTAGCCATCAACTCTTCTAGCTGTCCAGATATGCATTTATTTTGGACCCTATATTGTCCTGGGAATGGAACATAGCAAGAGGTCATGTTTATGAAATATTTGTTTTTATGGGTTCAACACACACTAACGTACGCTGTATTTTTTACACAAAAACACAAGTTACTACAGTCAGTACTCAACCCCTGGGATATATAATTATATGGATGGACATATGAATTGTATTATGATATTTACACGAAACAAATTATAATATAATCTAAATCTAATCTATGTTCACCTAGGTATCATGCAGTATACGTGAATATTGTGTTATTAACCATTAATACGTTAACATGAATGACAGACAACTCGGCCCACCGACAACTCTGCCCAGGACAACTGTCCTGGGCCGAGTTGTCGGTAGGCCGATCGAGTTGTCTGCGCACCCGTTAACATATATCAAACTATTAATTGGATGATCTAATCTCATTGCAGTAATCAATATAAAGAGAAAATGTGTTCACATATAATATACAGAAGTACATTATCTGGATCAGTCAAGTTCAGTGAAGATCAGTTTATTATGACATACATATATCAATTTTAAAATGTAAGTCTCTGGTTGTTGCCTGTGTGAGATCGAAATCAGTTGGTACGCCAATCAGTCAGACAATAAAATAAATGTCAAACGCATCAACTACACTACTTCTCGGTCAATACTTATCCACAAAAAGAAGCACAACGGCACAAAAACTAGTAATCATCAAATAACTCAAGCAGATCAAACAAGCCTTCTGCGCAAGGCACGTACTTAAATTAAACTTTATCAAAACAAAACTCATCTCTCTCAGTGGCGCCACATAGCGTACACTACCAATTTATTAATATGACAGGTGGTGCTGCCATCTCACGGAATATGGGATAAGCCATCAGGTCAGGAAAATGGCGGACATTTCGGCTGTCATTCGTAGGAACCGTCCGGGAACTTTGGCATCGGTATGTAATTACGTAATTACTTCCACTTCCTGGACAGAAAATCCGAAGTGTTATCGATGCACTTCTACTACGCTTTCTTATAGCGGGACTGGATATATCCATATCTCTCAGAACCCGCATTTTGAGTAAAAGTAAAGTGGACATTTCCTTTCCAACTGTTCATTCGACTTCGTCAGAGACGTTCACTGATTCAGTGACTGACTCTGGGCGACTGTGAATGTTCTGCGTAAAGCATTAAGTTACACGGAACACTCACAGGCTTCATAAAGTTACGCCGACGTAAGTGCACGGCATAAACTTCGTGAATGTTGGATTGTTCTCGAGTCAAGAGTCAAGTGCTGTGCTTGAAACTTTTTGCCAGTTTTTGGTATTTGATGTTTTCTGTAATACTACTACTAGTACTAGTTAACCTACTGGAGTCAGACCACATTTGTATTTTCCATAGGCGACCATTATAACGTTTCCTTTATTTCCTACTAATCTTGAAGAGCTCTGTTATTGACAGTTTCACGGCATATTTACCCTCCATAAAAAGAAGTTCTGTGAAAAATTCATGAACTTCTAATACCTCAGGCTCCCACAAACTTCTTGCAAACCTTACACCCCTCCATTTCTGCTTGAACCACCCACGGATTGCACCTGATTACATCACCAAGCAAAATGACAACTGTATTAATACGCAGAAATGCACCGACTGACAGCTGTCATAATTTGACAGCTCTGGTGCCATGCTGAACGAAAACATCATTTCTAATCGCTCCACACTACATATTATGTGCTCACAGAAATTAAGACAACCTGCATAATGCTGCTTTTAAAGGGTACTCTTTGGTCGGGGAATGGCTGATGAGCACCTTATTGTGGTCTTACATCTACTAGTACTTGCCTACTAGTACTAGCCTACTAGTACTAGCCTACTAGTACTAGCCTACTAGTACTAGCCTACTAGTACTAGCCTACTAGTACTAGCCTACTAGTACTAGCCTACTAGTACTAGCCTACTTGTACTAGCCTAATAGTACTAGCCTAATAGTACTAGCCTAATAGTACTAGCCTAATAGTACTAGCCTAATAGTACTAGTAGGCTAGCACTAGTAGGCTAGCACTAGTAGGCTAGCACTAGTAGGCTAGCACTAGTAGGCTAGCACTAGTAATAGTATTACAGAAAAAGTACTAGTACTAGTAGCCAGTTCTCATTTTGACATTTCCACGGGTACAAACCGGTACAAACAGTGTTAACCCATAAACACACTACTATAACTTTGTGTGTATGTGAAGTAGGTATCCGTGTCATTTGAAGGGATGGTGGTTCAATCCCACCTGCCGCCGTTTCAAAACTTAGACAGTTTTACACAATAAGGAGTTCGTCCACCATTTCCAATGTGAAGAAAGAGTTCCCAATAGAAATGGCATTACACAGGTTGTTTAAATATCTGTGAGGATTTGTTTAGTGTTGAATGAGTAGTAATGATGTATTTATGCAGCGTGGTGTCAGAGCTATCAAATTATGGCATGTCAGTCGGTGTTTGTCTGCCTATTGATATAGGCGCCATTTTTATTGATGGCTAATCAGTGTCTGGATTTAACGAAAATTAAGTGGTGTCAGGTTAGAGATTGGATTATACAGCACATGTGTGAAAGAAAGCTAACTAATGTATGAAAATATGAATGAACCATAGTAGAAGAAACCTGGCAAGCTATGATGGGGACGTTATATATAATGGCTGCCTATGGGGAACTCAAATGTGGTCTTACGTCAGTATAATGGAATACACAATGTTAAATGGTTAGTCAATTTGAGTTTATAAATGTATTAGTACTGTTTAAAGTTAATCTTAAAAGGCAACCAAAATAGTCCAAATATTTTGATAAAAAGTTATGTAGCAGCTACCCCTGGGGTAGATGTATTTGGATAATCTTACTTATCTTAGTAACTTTCATAAAGGATTTTTGTTGGACCCAGATGCTACTCTTATGATTACGCTGCAGTGTAAAATTGGTACAATTGCAAACTGATTTGTTACATTGATAGGAATGGTCCAATTGGCCAAATGAATCCTTTGAAGAAATGGACAGCACACTTGCAGTACAACAGGTGGGTACAGTTATTCTTTGAAAGTCCCTACAGGTACAGTTGTCATTAGATTAATAGATTCAGTATTTCATTTCAGTCCTGATGGACCACAAGTTCTGTGCATAGATTTGCCTTACTCTGAGAGAGTAATGGTGCAAATACTGTGCATGTAATGTTTACCAGGCCCTTAGCCACAAAATATCTTTTTGACAGTCTTGATTTAATCAAAAGAATTCCCTTTAGTGTGTGTATGGCTGCATGTAAACCATTTGAACACTGCAGTCACAGCTATTAGTATTATAGACCAGTTTATTTTTTCCAATGACTTGTCACTTGAGATATTTATTGAATTATGTGTGACATGTTCCATTTGTCTCACCACCAGCTGTGCCAATGGAAGTTGCCAGTGTGAGCCCATGGCTTGGAATTATATAATATTAGTTAACATAGTAACTGGCTGGTCCTCTTTAAATTCCATAAGTTTGATCAATTGTATTTGTAATATATGTTAGTTAGCCCTTCTTGGTAAGTCGTCTGCAGGTCTTTCTTTAATCTTGATTTATAGTCTGTAGCTAAGTCCCAAATATGTACAGGCTAACACACCAGCTAGTTTTTGTGTATTCCAAATCTAATATTTTTTATAAATGTCTTATTATAATGTATATCTAGTATAATGATCAGTACTGTACTTCTAAGTTCATGATTTTGATTATGTACTGACTGTCATTGATGAGTATCAATAAATGTTATCAGGATCACTCTAAGAGATCAACAGGACTACATGTGCCGCATGCATAATTTTGAAGCCAATTTATTGTGTATACAATATATATCACTTTAATAGTTCTAACTTAACACTGCAAGAGTGTGTGTCCGTTCATGCATGTGTGTGACTTAGACGTTCCGTACAATTTGTAGTTCATACAACAAGCGATCCGCAATGACTTCACAAACATAGATGACATCCTGTCCCCTCCAGAGGGCCAGGATGAGGGGGTGTGGAAATATGAACATCTCAGGTAAGACAGCATCAATTAATTCGCATTTAAGGAGACGCTTGGTCGAAAATGTTCCTTTTTTTTTGAAAAACGTGCATTTTTGATATTATATACATTATACTATAAATCTGTTTGTGTCACAAAAGATGCGTTTTGTGTGATTCCTGTCACTGTCAGTGCAAAGTCTTTGTTTTTGCTAAGCGATACGTGTATCATAATGTATGTGAATTTTCTCAGAGACACAATTTCTGTCATTCTTTATTTATATGAATAAACACTTGATAGATTTGCTTGAAATTTGGTACACTGTGTCTTGATAGTATGCCCGTTGTAGCCATCAAGCTACTTTTTGGGAATAATTCCTGTTTTCTTTATAAAATGACTTGTGAGTATAAAATAAAGAAAGAATAAAATAAATTAAAATTTTTGGTAAAAAAGTGTTTTAATATAAAAATAGCTTGGTAGTTACACTTGTTGTTATATGAGTAATAACACACCAAATTTGAGTGATCTATGTCAGAGACATTTCAACGCACATATTAAATCCAAGATGGCTACTGTACCATGGGAAAGTCCCCTCGGAAAGAAAATTAAAAATCCCAGTCTTCCTCTTAGGTGGACATTTAAACTCTGACAGTTTCAGCTCTGTAGGGTAATATGCCATTCTCTTTACTTTCTCTTTAATTTTCCCACGCTGGTTCTCCTAGTATCAGTTATCACTTGTATACTTGGAAATGAAACTTTGAATGGATTGTCAATGTAACCACTGTTGTTGTCTGTTCTATTTCAGGCAGTTCTGCATGGAACTGAATGGTCTGGCTGTCAAACTACAGGTAGCACATCTAAATATGTCATACTTGTACCCTGTGGCTTTACCAGTGTAAATGCAAAAATGTACATTTGTAATTGTTCTGTCCCCTTACATAAATGATAATGGCAAAACTGTCTTGTGTGGCATTAGTGGTGTTGCAAATGTTTCTAATGCACTAGTTGTGTTAAGTTTCTAAGCCATTTGGTATATACGTCTAGTAAATTTTGTGTGTCATAAATAATTTGTTGATATTTTCAGAATTTGTGTCCATGAAAACAAAACATGAAAAATTTGTCATCTTTTTTATTTAGATATAACATCTAAATTAAAAAGATGACAAATTTATGAATAGATGTAATCTTCATAACATTTTTTATGAATTTTATATGCAGGGGGAAGCTTAATGTGAATAGCTACAGTGATGTACATTAATAATGGAGCTATAATATTTTCTATTAAAACAAAACAACTGCATGCGATTGAAATAAAAACCATAGCGGCAATTACAGACTGTTTCGCAGTCTGCCCATGTAACAATCTGTCGGTTCTATTTGTCTGTTACATACTGTATTCGTGCCATGGCCCTCAGTTGCTGGCATCTTAATCGATTCTTTGCTGAAATGCAATAATGTGCAGTTGGGGTTGAAATATTATGTATAATCTCTGTGAACGATCACTTTCATAAACCGATTAACCAGAAAACCAATAGGTCTACTGCCACCTACCATTTTGTTTCATGTCAATTTGACGAGTGCGTTTGCATGAGACTTTGCATCACTTGTTTCAGTGTGAGTGCAACCCCGAGACCTGCTCCCAGATGACAGCGACTGAACAGTGGATATTTCTCTGTGCCGCCCACAAGACACCGAAGGAGGTTTGTAAAGACTCACCAGTAATAGATATACTGAAATGTACTTGTGATTCTCTGTGTTTACAATCTGAAGTATTAGTCCATTAGTGTGATTATATGTAACAAGAATCAGTTTTGAATGTGTTAATTTGTCTAAAACTTGTCCCTACAATTTGATTGTTATTTATTGTTATTCATTATTACATGTTTTGACGATTCATGGCAGGTTTTTTAAATTGTGTATTGCGAACATTAACTGCAATGAGATTTGTTGGCAAAACATATTTCTGAACTTTTAAAAGTTTTGCCTATAGTACAGGTTTATCCTCTTGCATTCTACCATTTATTTAACTTTGTTTTTAACAGTTTTGATAAGTATGCTCTAGTTACAAGTCCATGTGTTCCAGTGTCCTGCGATAGACTACACTCGCCACACACTAGATGGAGCTGCCTGTCTACTCAACAGTAATAAGTACTTTCCTAGTAGGTGAGTGACTTGGTCTTGTAGAGGATATTCTAATCTCTAATCAATAGGCTTATTTCTTCCATACAGATTCTTAAGTGTAATGTGAAACACAATTTGTTGTGTAACCTTCTAAATTGGTGCAATATATATCGTTTTCTTTAGTAGCCAGAGTATTGTGGCTACAGATGTTATTTATCAAGTTATTTCAACCCTGCATCTGCATTGTGAAGTGTAAAATGTATTTATTGTTTACGATTAACACATTATACCAACTTCCAGAATGGTATAATGTACAACCATTTTAATGCCACAAACATCTACGCTGATAGTGAAGCATCTGTAACAGTGCGATGAAACCATGACATGTTAACTGCCCTGACAGATGTCTCTGGTGACGGTGGGTTCTTCTGTTGGTTGTAGAGTGAGCATCAAGGAGTCGTCTGTGGCCAAGCTGGGCTCTGTGTGTAGGCGTGTCTACAGAATATTCTCTCACGCCTTCTTCCATCACAGACCACTGTTTGACGAGTACGAGGCGAGTGTCACTGGTCACAGTTCTCATAAACATGCACTACAGGATGCTTGTTGTGTTACTTAACTGGACAAGTTATGTGAATAGGATTCAGTAGATTTATATTGTCACAAATAGTTCAGTATCAGACCCATCCGTAGACGGGTCTGTTCTGTTACTACACGATAAAAATTAGGTTCAGTGTCTAATTTTATCATCAAGTAAGATGCCACTACGTAGATATTTGAACTGTCCTATCCATGAAAGCCATGTGTGCTAGCTGACTGCAACAGCCTTGCATGTTTTATCAATCACTTCCCAAACATTACATGTGACATTAGTCGTGATTGATCATTGCCAAAATGTGCCTAATATGATTGGCAACAGATTTGTTGGGAATGTGTAAACATGATCTAATAAAGTTTATAATTCATGGTGCCAATAGTTTTATACAGACAAAAGTAAACTTGCTGATGTCTGTGGCAAATTATCACTACTATTGACAGTCCACTGCTATCACCAAAACACTATCAGTCTAGTTAAATTTACTGTCGATACTTTTGCAAAGGTAGATCAGTGTATTGTCACACAGTCTCTAATTGTGAGGTTGACATGTGCTTCATTGTGATGTGTTTCCTTTGACAGAATGAGACGGCACTCTGTCGACGATTCACCACATTTGTCACCAAGTACAACCTCATGTCAAAGGACAACCTCATAGTGCCCATACTGGATGAACAGCAGTCCCTCGACGTCACTGGGGAGAGTGAGGCGTGAGGCACAGCTACGGGCAAGCACATACACTGTGACGTGTGACAGATATGCCTGCTGTCAGACATGACAGACGAATCTGCTGTTAGGTTGACAGACATGTCTGCTGTCTGGTGTGACAGACATGTCTGCTGTCAGGTGTGACAGACATGTCTGCTGTCTGGTGTGACAGACATGTCTGCTGTCAGGTGTGACAGACATGTCTGCTGTCAGGTGTGACAGACACGCGTACTGTCAAATATGACAGATGCATCCAGTGACAGATGTGTCTACTGTCGGATATGACAAATATGTCTAATGTCATTCATGACAAATGAGTCTACTATCAGACATGACTGACATGTCTAAGTCATGCACATTGACTGTCAAATGGACAATGACTCGTATGCCTGTCATGACACATAACTAGTTCACTTACACGTTATTTACATATACAGTTTCTATGACAGGTACAAATACATTAATATACCTTATGTGACAGCCAATCCGTCACAAGATTTGGTGAAATTTGTCAAGAGATTACCATAACAAATACTTTAATAATTGGTTCTTGTCATGAATTATGGTGGTTTGAAGGCACAGAATGAATTGTGACACTGCTAGATTTCTCATTTAAATGTCACTAAACAACATAACAAATATGTTAACAGCAGGCGACGAGTTTTGGTACATGACGTGGTAGATTTTTGTTTCTAGACAAATTACAGTTCTGGTGTCATATATGGGCAGACTGTCCAAGGGTGAAAGTAAGCTGGTCACAATACATGAGTAATGGTGTCATAGCGCCATGGTTGCAGATTGTCGGCAACGTAAATACAACTGTCAACACAACGTACATAACAGGCTAAGTATGCTACTGTTGTTAAAACTCCTCTCTAATTCACCAGCAATCGTGTTCATGATTGACAAAATCCATGGTATATGAATGGTTCATGTTATAGATGTAGGCTGTTACACTGGGTAGTGGCAATGCATTCTAGATCTGCTTCATATTTGCCAAATCTGTACTGGAAATCTAGTAGATTGTCCAACAAATTCATCAGAATTAAACAACACACTGAGGCAATTCTTTTTATGTCGCGTAAAAAATGTAATTGTGGAAGTTTTAACTGCATGAATTAGAAACATTGAGCTATAACTTTGGTGGTCACGTGACCTCTGCTCTACACATCCTCGATGTTCTTGTGTCGACAGAAAACTTACTTCAGTGGGACACTTTTATTTTAATAATAATTTATTGTTGTCTGCATGTCCCAGACAACTGTAGTAAATGTGTAATAACATTATTTGTATATTAATTTAATAAATGTATTTCAATAAATATTCTCTCTGTTGTACATACTTATATATATCAAATATTCAGATGATGTAAGACCACAATAAGGTGCTCATCCGCCATTCCCCGACCAAAGAGTACCCCTTAAAAGCAGCATTATGCAGGTTGTCTTAAATTCTGTGAGCACCAGAGCAGCGTGGCATCAGAGCTGTCAAATTATGACAGCTGTCAGTCGGTGCATTTCTGCGTATTAATACAGTTGTCATTTTGCTTGGTGATGTAATCAGGGCAATCCGTGGGTGGTTCAAGCAGAAATGGAGGGGTGTAAGGTGTGAAAGAAGTTTGTGGGAGCCTGAGGTATTAAAAGTTCACAAATTTTTCTATGGAGGGTAAATATGCGGTGAAATTGTCAATAACAGAGCTCTTCAAGATTAGTAGGAAATGAAGGAAACGTTATAATGGTCGCCTATGGAAAATGCAAATGTGGTCTGACTCCAGATGTAGTAATTTTGACTGGTATATGAAGTAGTCATGATTTACACATTATTATATAACTCAGAGTAAAGAGAAACTGAACAGCCAAGGCAAATAATCATGTGTCAAATACATTGCTATTAATTTTATTGGTGAAAATTAAATGTGGGTAATACGAGATATCCAATTTGTGTGAAAGCACACTTTATGCTAGAATGCCTGCAATACTTTCTATAACTCCAGGAATATACATAACCAAATGAATTAATCTTAATAAGGAACCATTTTACATAATTTTGTTCATCTCCAAGCAAACGTTCAATATCAATTGGACAGCATCAAACTGTATAACTATAAGCATCAGATAGACAAATACTGAGATCAGATCAAGGGACTGGTACTATACTTGTATCGGGGCCCAGATATCATAACTTGGCAGTAACCAAGTACTTGGTACTTAAGCTGTCAAAGTAAGATCATTTTAGGTAGACGAACTTGGAGTCAGTTTGAATGTTTTCTGGTAAACCATTAGCTCAGGTATGCTACAGCAAGAACAGTCGACATGTGACTTGTCTCTTACTGATTTTATATCATTGAGGTTACATATCACTTCCACAACAAATAAAACATGCTGCAGTACAATAAGTGGTGCTGTTCAACAGGACTAGTTCTGTAGTCACTGTTATTGTTAAACCTATATCTCGGCAGGACAAAGACAACAAGATCAGGATAAATCCACCACTAAACATAATTCATGTTATGCATGTTTTCAAAAAGCTGCCATCATCACCGAGAACACTATTTCTGTGTCCCAGTGACATGTCCTCGAGTTAACACCAGTACACAAGATTAGTGTTGAATAAAACATTTAAAAAACAGCACAACTAGGTTTACGAGCTCATGAATGTTTGATGCTGTCACCTGGTCTTTGAGAGCAATATTCTGTCTCTTGTGCAGCTAAAAACAAGTTCAACACATCGTGTAGTGATTACTACGAACTGCTGGAGTCGTGGCGTGACCGTTTGGGATGACGGGACGGAGGACTGCGATCACTCCCAGAACTACTGGGGCTGCTGCTCGGGCTACGGGGAACATATTTAGATGGCGCCTTATCCCGCCTCTTTTCAGAAGGTGAGATGCTTCTTCGCCGATGCCTGTCTCTAGATCCCGTCCTTCCATGCTCCCGGGATAGATGGGCATCCCCATCTCTCCGATATTTCCCATCCCCACGGCCGTCTTCCCTCCTGTCTTTCCCACCTCTGTCCTCCCGCCGGTATCTGCTTCCCGAATGTTCTACCCTTCCCGAATCACTCCGCAGCGTTTCCCTGTCCCTACACTTCCCATCCCCTTGAGCTCTTTCCGACTCCTTCCTATCGCCACTGTCTCTTCTCTCCTGTCTTCGTTCTTTGTTGTGCTCCATTTTCCTCCCATCCCGATCCCGGGATCGTTGGACTGACGTGTCTCGTCTGTCTGGACTTTTCCTCCTCCTTGATGACGAATGCCTGTCCTCCCTGTCACGATCCTGACTTCCATCCCTCCTGTCCCCCCGTTGTCCCATTCTGTCTCCCATTCCAAATGTCTCGACTTGATCTGTTTTTGGCGCAGCGGGACCTTCCCTCTTTGACAAAGTGGGACCTTCATCGCTGTCTCGTCTAGCATCCCTCCTGTGTTTACTGGGTTTTGCCTCTTCCTTGGAGGAGGGAGGAGACTGATGCTTGTCGTGCCTCCTCTTCCTGCTGTCTTTCTTCGTCTTCTCTGCTGCTGAAGGCAAATATTAATCTGAATATTTCTACTGCAAGTTTAAAGGTGCTCTTCATGTGCATTAACACAAATCATACTTATAAAATGTAAAAAAATAAAAATTACAGCGTAATTCTATAATAATTTTAACTAGACATAAACTATGCATATACAAAACAGCCTAAAAAGCACCATGGTATCTTTAGTTTCTGTTTTTATTATGAGTTAAAGTTATGACTGACACTGTCAAATGTAACATACCCAAATTCTATTGTCTAAAAATCACATCTCGGCTAGTTTGCACGTTCACCAATTCAGATTAGCATATAATTCACAGTGAAATATCTTGATTAGGAACTATTAATTTGAATTGCTATTCATGCCAGTGCCTAAGCCATTCAATATAAACAATGTCCATACAAAAACAAGTGTGGATTCTTACAGGAAAGGAAACATTCTTGTTGACTATGAACCAGCTACACCAAAGACATGACTGACACGTTACATAGCAGTGAGACGTTCTGTTGGTTTGGTCTTATCCCCACCTGATTCTTCCTCATCAGTTGTAGATGAGTCCTTCCTTTTTCGTTTCCCCTTCTTTTTCTTATGTTTCTTCCCGTCCTGCTTCTTGGCAAGGTCATCCAGCTTCCTGGGAATAAACAGTTCAAGGTGATTCAATTTTCTGGGGCAATTCACTCAAGATTTATCATGTTTTCTTCCTTCATACAATTTTCTAGTAAAAAATAGTTTAAATCTAACTGATGACGTAGTAAACCTTCACAACATCCACGATTGAACCCTACCTAGCAGAATCATACATTTATGTGGATATCCACAATGAAACAGGTAACTGATTTTGGCAACAAAATGTCTACAATTCATGCACTGTAATTGTCAGCACACCTACGGACATGCTTAAACTAACGGTCTAAACTGCACCGTTTGACACTTACTTCAGCAGTTTCTTCTTCTGCTTTGGTGTGAGTGACTTGAGAAACTTCACCTCTGGGTCCTCCTCATCTTCACTGGCTGCCACCAGTTGCTGAAGCAGAGAGCTGTCTATTTACACCCATCCTTGCATGCCAGGGGCTAACTTCATAAAGCGGCATAACTTTACATGCAACTAGGCAGTGTACTAGTTGTAGCTAACAGCAACTAGTCAGTATAGCTTACGGCCAGTTTCATAAGACCAATTTAGTAACTAAATCGATGTAGAAATGACCTAATTAGGTCGCAGTGGGGAATCCCTCTGGTCTTGCCTCTGAGCACCCTTTCTCTCCTCAGTTGCCACCTTTGCCATTCATACACAAAATGCCAAACTATGATCAATGTAAAGGATATCCAGTGTAAACGTTAAAAATAATTATGTTGAGAGTGAGCGTGCTGGGAGCATCAACAAACTTGGGGCGCATCCCGTAAATATTTCAATTACTGTAAAATATCCCATCCACTTAAAACCAATGCAACTTGCCTCATTTGGGTCGTTTGGGTTGACCTTCCTCTCCGACACACACTTCTTGAAGGCGAGTCCCTCTTCCTTCATCCCCTGCAGGAGGGTGGAGGGAGTAGGCCCCGCTGAAACAGGATGGTCCATTCAGTCTGGCTAAACAGATTGGTCACCTGCATAGTCTATTTGTGGTCAGAAGTTGCTGCTATTATACTGCACCATAGCTTTGTGTAGAGACCCGACCATCCGTCATTTGGATGGGTAAAAACGAATATGGACGGGTAGAAATATGGGTGGACGGGTGGTGGACGGGTAAAAAAATGAAGGAGCAAAAAATAAAATAAAAAGGGGTCTTCCAAAACCATAGATATTGTTAGTTGCCTTGAAAGTGAGTGAAATGGTGTCACATGTGTGTTTGTAGTCCAACTCAGGTCATCAGACACCTTTAGAAGTTTGTCAACTGGTTTAACAGTTAACATCCATTTGTCCACCAAAACATGTGTGACTGGCAATAATTGTATCCTGCATAACGCCCTGTACCAAACCCAGGATATGTTGTGGGGTGCGACAACATTCAGATATCGATCGGTATCGAACAAAACCTGGTATCGAACCAGCACTAATATATATATTTTATATATATATATATAAATATATATACCAAATTCAGGTATCGATCGGTATCGAGGTTTTATTCGATACCGATCAATATCTGAATTTTTTTTCGATACTTACATTTTAAGTCTAATATTCATATAGAACCCAGTTCCCAGTAGTATGCAGCAGAAATAGTGCTGGTTCGATACCAGAATTCTTCGATATCGATCAATATATTGCTGGTTCGATATCAGAATATATATATATTATATATATGTATATATATATATATATATATATATACACACAGAAACATATTCTAATTTTACTGTGTGTGCCATCACTCACGTTGAGGTGGCTCTGCAGTGAGGTTCTTGCCAAACAGTGGACAGATCTTGTCTGTGTTCACGTGTCCCCACTTGTGACACTTGATACAGCGCACGTTCCTCACTTCAATACCAAACGGCTGGTCTCGAATCGTCTCATCTCCCTTCGCATACCTCATCAACAAAAGATTCCATACACCAATACACTAACTTTAGGACATGTAAGTGTATCTACAATCATCAGCTACGTAAGTGTATCTACAACCACTTCCACTGGTCATTTGTTTCTTTGGACCTTTGATCTGCCAACTGGCAATGCATTTTAGAAAATGTGACAATGGTCATTTGTAGAATTAGTTTATTTACATGTTTGTATATGCTCTCGTTACTGGAAGGAAGTATTCACTGCGTGACATGGGGCCAAATGCAAGGAATAAAAAAATATTCTAAGAATAAAAAAATGTGTCTTCTAAGAATATATGAAAATATTTTGTCTGCCTATTTATTTCATTAAACAATTCAAATACTTCAGTGTAACCAAACGTCTTCTGGCACTATCATGTACTGTGGCCTGAAGGCAACATTTACTGGCACTATATATACTAGTAGCTGTTAATGCTGTATGAATAACAGTATGATAAAACTTACTGTTCTCTCGGTGCATTGAACCGTCGTTGCCATTCAAATTTATATTCTGGCTCATCGTCTTCTTTCTATAATCAAAGGTAAGTGCTTATATTACTTTATAATCAAGGGTAAGTGCTTATATAATTTTGTAATCAAAGGTAAGTGCTTGTATCATTCTGTAATCACAGGAAAGTTAAAAAAAGGTTTAAAAAGAAACATCATGGATAAAATATGAGTTCAAATAACAACCACAAATATGTATCAATATAATTGTTATTCTTTGATAAAGATATCAACAGAGTGATATAAATTAACAGACTACCCACAAGACAGGCCTTATTAATGCTTCATCAATACATACCTCATGAACTGATGACAGCCAATATGAAATGAGAAAACAAACAACATAAATACACAACTGCATGTAATGTCACAGTATTCACAAACAGTGCTACACATATGTGACAGTAAACGACTCGGCAGTAGTTATACGAATGTAATAAACAATAACAGGACCAGTGAAAGAAATGCAAGAGAAGGACAACATTGTTACTGAAATTATTTCTCACCAGAGAGAGAGTTTGAATGCATATGTGGGGAACAAATCGAGTAGAAATTTGTAAGGGTGAGTAACCGTTGGCTACCACTAGTTGTATACCTATTTACCACCCGAGATATGATTTAGTATTAATTATACAAACTAATTATGTTGCATCATCAATCATGAAATTGGTTTTTTATTTTATGTGTAAGAAGAACTATAGGTAAACACATGCATTTGCATTAAGAGGTCGCGTTTTGACAACATCCACAAAAAATAGGTACAACTGAGTAGTGATTGTTCATGGGTATAGGAAAAAAAATTATGCTGCTAGTCCCCCCTCTGAATTTTTTTTACCCCTATGCATATGTATAACTGATGGAATTAAACTTTATATAAATGACTTTTCATTCAAATGTAAAAACATATATAAGTAAAATTATAAACTACAAAGCTGATGAGTCGCTCACCTTTCTTTGCACCTGGAGGTGCATCGTACATAAAGCTTAGACCCAGCTTAGCCTTTTGATCACCCAGTAGAGCTCTGTAAAAACATCACACAATCATGTCAACTAATCACATGATGGGCTTCCACCTGAGTTCTGAGAATGTGTCAATCAAATACAAGTTTTATTTCGTTTTGGAATAAGACATTGAACACCGTAAGAATTTGTTTATGTACACAGAATGAAGGACTAGTATCAACTTCTCATGGTCACCATCACTTGTAATATAGACGGGAACAATATAAGTGCTTACTACAATAATATACATGCATTCATTACATATAAATTCAAAGTAATTGAAGCCATGATAATGGTGTATTACCTGTTTTCATACATCTCTTGTTCACGCTGATATTGAGCATCCATTTCCTCCTCCTTCGTCTTTTCAAACTCAGCTTTCTGTTGAGCCATCCATACCTACAACCACAATGTTTTCATGCTGAGCCATAAACATAGCCATTGGGACGGTCATTGTCTGATTTTCACCAACAGACAAACAAGCACTAATAAATATTGTGTACATAATTGTTTCAAAGTTCAATTTTTTACCCAGTTGCCAGTAACATCTTTATCAATACAGTATACAGTATTTGCTGTAACTACCACCAAGTTGTTCATATTTTGATCAGCAGGCACAATGCTGTATTTCCATAAAATACAAACACAAAATACTGTGAGTCATAGACTCTGACATTGTCACGTCTATGAGCTGGATTGAATGATTCCGAATAAAAGCTGGTAATTATGCTCATTTTGTGCTAAAATAAACACTGTTTTACTTGAAGCTTACATATATGCCCTGCAGCACTCATTATTTTTCTAGCAGCTCGAGAAGTAATGCAAAATTTCTACATTATTTGTCGAGCAGCTTAAGTCTAAGGTAATTTGTTCCAAACAGCCCAAAGTTGAGTTAATGCACGAGTTGCGGGTAGTTTGTTTGTTGTACAGGCAATTTAGGTGACTGGATGTTGTGAAAGGAATGTTCATGATTGCTGCTTGAAATGCTATGAGGTTTTCTACTTCAGTTATTTGAGGTGGGATGACTGGGATCAAGACATATTGCTGAATCTGTGCGTTATTTCTCATGCAATATATGAATCGTGTGTGTATTTCACTGTTTGTTAGTTGTGATGGTAAAATTAAGATTTTATTTTGTTCGTTTCGTGTAATATGATAATACTTCTGTCCCACATAGAGAGGTGTGGTAGTGTAGTGGCAGTCCAGGTTCAATACCCAGTCACAGCGGGTATCTAGGGTAGCACTGTGCCTAAAATCTGTTTAGCCAATTTGGCTAAAGGTAAGAAATTTGTTTAGCCAAATGAGATTCTCTTTAGCCATTTTTTTAGATCATTTACATTACCCGGTATAAAAAATGCAAAACATGACATAATATAACATTTTACACAATATTCATAAGAAAAAAATCCCCAATTTTAATTAACTAAACATTTATATATTTAGCTAAACATTATAACGCAAATAAACATCCAGTATAATTTAGCAGAACATTGTTTAACCATAAAAAGAAAGCTGAATAACTGTTGGGTATTTTTTGCAAATACAAAGAAACAGCACCTAACACGTACTATTACTGTAATAAAATTAACATTACAGGTGTACATGTATAGCATAAGTTGAAAGATACACTTTTATAACAAGGCAAAATACTTAAGAACCATCTATTCTACTCTTGTAGTGATTCAGTGTATTGATATTATAATTATTACCTATCTTAAAACATCACTTGATTGCACAGTAATTGATTAACTGAATAGAATAATTCACCAAATTAGTTAACTGTGATCGACAGTAATCCTGGCCTGGGTGACACAGGCTATACATGATAAAACATGTTTTTGACATGCATCTTTCTATCTGTAATGTTTCTGGTGGTGAAACTGACCAAATATACATGAATAACAATCTGTATTGGCATTTTATTTATTGACCATGTGACTGCACCGATGCTGAGCAATAATATGGAACATGTCAGGTACATCGTTGTATTTGACACAAACTTGTAATTAGTGTTATCAAACAGGTCACCATTGTCTAGTAAACGCAGTTTTTGAATGAACTAAGCATCCCAATTGTCTGTGAGCCTGGCTAAATGTAGGGATTAGCGATCTATTGTTTACCCAGCGGGTCACCTTATGCTGACTGGTTATTTGGGTCAGTTGGATGTCTGATCGTTTAGGCAACTTCAACAGAGCCAGGGGTTGAATAATGCAATTGGCAATCGACAATTGGAGAATCATGTTAATGTCAGTCTCAATTTTGAACATAAAAGAACCACTGAGGACGACAAGCACCCTGGCAGTGACTACCCTCAGTGCCAGCATAGAAAGGTCGGCTTGGCATAAAATAAATGTTCTGAAAAAGACTGACTAATTCAATGAGACCTCATAATCATCACAATTGTAACCACCTTATATTATACAGACCGAGACTAGTCAGTTAATTACAGAACCCTGCTGTGTACTGGAAACATTTCAAATAAATACTACGCCTATGTTGAATGAGTGCATCAAACATAATATATTTTACTTTCGACACTTATGCAGAATCCGGACCCACCCCAATTTTTTCATTATAACTGTATCTTTGTCAACATTTGATAACTGATTTTGTTAATTCAATCATTTAACATCATCTTGCGCATATTTATGTTTTATAACCAGCATGTCTTACCAGACTTTTGAGGTCCAAAAGACAGCGTGGTTGGCATCAACAAACTGTTTACCGTTCATTCCATATGCATGGTACAGTGACACATGCACTGTTGCGTTTGCAATTGGCACAAATCGGAGCGCTATTGGGGTCTCAAAATGCAATATTTGTGAAACATAAATAATCTGGGTATGCTGAATGATCATGTTTAGGCATTAATAGTTTGTGTGAGGTACCCAATATAGTCAAAGATATAATTATAATGGCAACATTGAGGTGGATCCGAATTCTGCATACGTGGCTTACTTTGTACGGCATATATCGAATAAAATAGATAGCAATTAGTTTCATGACGAATTTTCGTAAACAGGAACCATGCAATAGTTGCTGTATTATCGCCCAGGAGGCGCCGCCACTCACCCTTTTAATGTTATCCTTGCTTCCAGGGTGGAAGAACTTTTTGGTCATGTAATTATTGTAACCTTTACCCATCTTGGCGGCTCTTGTTTGGTGTCACAAGTACAATACAGGGTTATTACAGTAAAATTCCTAGACCTATACAGCGCACACTCTACGCATTGATTTCGGTAATCGAGCAATAATTTTATGCATCTATCCCGTGAGATGCCGCCACTATCTCAGTCCCTGTCCTTATTCAAACTCCGTAATGAGGCGCCACTAGTTATTGCGACTATACTGTAGATATAAATAGAACACACCAGTAGGGAAAGATTAATGATCTAACTCGGGAAAGGAAAAGGCTAAAACCTCGAGTTTTCGAGAACATGGCAAAAATCATAAAATCTTGCAGTAAAACAATTTCGGAACCACTTGCAAAACTAATAAACCTCTCATTTGCGACCTCAGCCTTCCCAAAACAGACTTAAAGAAGCACAATTTAAGTCATCCCGGTGTATAAGAAAAAAGATCCTTTAGACAAGCAAAATTACAGACCGACTAGCATTCTCCCGTTCATCTCTAAGCTATTTGAAAAGGCCATCAACTCCCAATTAAGCACTCATTTTGAGAATATGTTCAACCCTTTCCTCGGTGCTTTCAGGCCGGGCACGCAGCCATTCTCATGGACTTGACAAAGGCTTTTGATTGCCTCCCTCACAGCCTACTCTTAGGTAAACTCAATGCTTATGGCCTTTCTGATAAATCATGCAGTTTAGTGTGTAATTATCTCAGCAACAGGAAACAGCGAGTGAAATTAGGACCTCACTACAGTGAGTGGGCAGACATCGTTAAAGTGCCACACCAAAGACTACTACTTAAACTAAAGGCCCATGGCATAGGAAATGGAATGATCAACTGGGTAGAAAATGGCTTATTGATAGAAGACAAAGAGTAGTAGTTGATGGGGAGGTTTCAAACTGGAAAGCGGTTTTGAGTGGAGTACCGCAGGGATCAGTACTGGGACCTATTTTATTCTTAATATATATCAATGATTTGGATGATGACATAACAAGCAAGGTGTTGAAGTTTGCGGACGACACAAAAGTGTTTAGGAAAATTAAAAGTGATGCAGATAGACAGTATTTACAAGATGATCTTAATAAGTTGATAGAATGGTCTGAGAAGTGGCAAATGCTGTTTAATTTTGGAAAGTGTAAGTGCCTTCACACAGGACATGGGAATGAAGATGCACAATATACAATGGGTGGTACTGTACTAAATACTACCTTAAAGGGGAACTGAAACACAGCTGTAACATTCCATATACCTAAATGTATACTATATAAGTATACATTAATGGTGAAAGAAGCATATTCACTTATCAGACAAACTGGGAAAAAAATATTTTCAGTGCCTAAATCGTCGTCATAGAACACTGCGTAACGCCATCTTTATTCCAAGCCGAGTGGTTTGATTACCTCCTATCTAGCCCATGTAAAATTTTGGTTTCTTTCGGTTTTCTTCGTTATTAGACATTTCTGCGCAAAAACAAAGATATGGTACCTTATTATACACGAAAGGGGTCCTATGTGTCAACAAATAATATTTATTTGCATTCGTAATAAAAAGGTGAAATTATATTATTACGATTTTTAACCAATGAAAAAATTCGAAACGTGACACTTCCCGAGAGCAGATTTTGACAGGCTTCAAGGGGCGGGCCTACCGAAAGGAAGGTCAGTCCGGACTATTTTTCTGTTGTTTACAAATGTCGGAAGTGTTTTACGTTAGCGAGGAGCTACGCTATTTGCTAGTGGTCTTGGATAAATCACAGTAGAAAATGGATCCGACAGAGGAAGCATTTGTAGCACAAGTGAGAGAAGCATCTATAGCACAAGTGACACACGTAAAGCCATTAATTCTTGCTTAACCCAGCGTGCGAGCCGAGGTGCGAGGCGTCAATTAAACCCCGCCGAGAGTCGACGAGACGGCGAGAAAAGATCGCAATTTTTATGGAATCGAGGATGTTTGATTTTGGGAACAATGTGAATGTGGCATTGTGTTTGTGTGGATACTGCGTCCCAATGTCGACGCACATCGAATTTGTATGTTGTCTGGAGAAAGCTGGGTTGCCCGACCGTGCTGACAGATGCCTGCATGAGCTATGCCTATGACTGACCAAGACATCTGTCAATGACACAATGTTGGGAATATCGGTCTGTTATCTATGTGCGATTTGCGTGCAGACTCGTTCGTTCGACCAAAGTAGGTAGTAGGTAAGTAATATGTAGTTCAACAGGTATCGAAAAATTATTTTGCAATTCAAACCTAAACAGAGCAATTATACTTGTATGGCCACACAATGACACATATTAAATAAAAAATAAATTCTATCTTCGAATTCGTAACGTAAATCTTTGTTACAAACTTATTTTATTTTTGACAGGATGTTACATGATGTGTGCATCCTTTTAATATAATTATTTAATTTCCATTTTAAAATGTTAATACAATTTGTTTAATTTATGTAAATAATGTTATTTAGATATGCGTGCTGCCATGCAATTTATAATATAGTCTGAATAATAAATAGATGTGTAATAAGGACATTGTGCAATTCACATGAGAATATTGAATTGGAGTTTTAATGTATTGTATACAGTATATTGGATATGTGCGGGTGTATATGTTATCAACACCACAATCATAAATTCATGTGTTTGCAAAATGCTGTAACAATTTAACATAAAAATTATTTGTTTGAAACGCTGTGATAATTTTATTAAAGTATTTCACAAACAAATCAACCAATGCGCTGACTTCATGATGTGATATTGATGAATTACACAGTTTTGCCAATTACTAATAATCATTATAAGATAATGATTGTTTACTATAAATCAAATGTCAGAATGTATCGGTTAGCTGCATATCATCACTGCACATGTTCAATGGGATGCTTCCAACAGGCAGCAGGCATAGTATACTAGCCTGGTTTTTTTGCAGGTGCAGAAAAGGGAAATTAGTTTTTTGTTGTTGTAAACAACAAAATTTTCTCTGTTTCTCATTAGTGTCAGAACTGCTTGAGTCATCATCAGTGATATCGCTGTCATCCGCTACCGCAGATTCCGGATCACTGTCTTCAGAATTTTCCTTCTGACTGTTGCAGACAGAATGATCTGAAGATGGAGACAGTGAGACTGGGACATCCGAAGTGTCATCCACATTGACTAGACTGCCATGGTCAGTTGAAGAAGGCATGCAGGACTGCGACGACAACTTTGCATACCCATGGTCATGATGAATATTCACTGGAACAACAATATCATATGTATTAATTGCTGCATTGATGAAGTATCGCATTGGTGACATGATCACTGGCTCTGTTTGAGTTTGACACTACAAGTTAAAGGCTTTGCAATGTGACATCCATACTGCCATGAGGGACAATGTCATCTGGTGCACAGGATCCTTTGAAAGGTGTGCTTGGTATTTGTGAATCCTTCATCTGAAAGAATGATACATATGTAAGATGGTATGTATCTTCTGTGATATACATATAAATAACAATGTTTTGTCATCTTTTGTTTTCTCATTGCAGTACCTATGTCATAAAAAACCACAGAATAAATCAACTTATAATTGGCATTTCGGAAAGTGTTCAGGATCTAATTTTGTGTAGATGCATCTGTGGATATTGTAACGTACTATGCACGAGAAATCTAAATTTGATTGAATTATTCCACAGGCCCCATAGGGTCCCCCAGACTATTTTTCCACAATTGTTAAACAAATCTACTTTTGCATGGCTGTTGCATGTGGTGGTGCTACTGTACACAAGAAATCTGTATTTTATTGCATCATTCTAAGGGCCCCCAAAACACAAAGTAATACTGGTGATTTGGTTTTTGAGAAGATCCCTTGAAATGACCCCCATATCAGTTTTGTGTATTGGGTATCTGCTTGCTGGCTTGTCTGCTACTGCTAGCCAGGGTCACTAGTCAACTCTGTCTCAATGAGACCAGTGGACAGTGGGCTGAGCAGGGTGTTGTGGTTCAACCAGGGAACATTCCTGCAATAAATAGAACATTACCTTTTCAATGGTGCATTCTGTGCGAATTCCATTATATGACTAACCTTCCTGGCATATTTTAATTAATATGTATGTGTTCTGAGTCATTCAGACATCATTACAAACAAACAAAACCCACTCCTACATAAGCAGCTCACATAAATTACATAGTAAACCAATTATACAAGCCCACTTGCACATATAAGGAAATAAAATGTTTAAGTTAGTTAGGTGCAATCAATGTCCTCCTTGTTCCAATCAGAGACACCTATTTGGCCATAATCAAAGTCATACTTGCATTTTCCAAAAATACAAATGTCAGCTTTATTCTAAATACTAATATTTTGTTTTTAATTTAAGAATATTTTTACATTGGGGTTTATACATAAGTTTCATTTGTGGGTGGGGTTTTACCCAACTGAGTCTTTTCCGAGATATATAAGTTTTTTGTATTGCTTTGTATAAGGTTTTCTAAATAAACTTTTTGGCCATTTTCCTAATAAATACTTTTGGGAAGTGATTATGGACACCTTCCAGTTATCAAACACTAACTGCACTAACTGAACAATGCTGATGTATGCGGTACTATTGAAAGCAGAATACATGCCTTATTAAAATATAATTTTCCTACTTTATATTCTTATTTTATAGTCTTATTTCGTTATACACAGTAACACTATTCATTTCCGATTCAATATACTAGTCATGTTGGTCGATAATCATTCTCCAACAGCCATTAGTACCAACAAATTTGAAGATTTATTTAAACACTCAAAGTTAGCAACATTTAAAGCTGACCTCTGTTGCAGTGGTTTGTCTTTTCATCATGCCCTAACATATGACTGTGAACTGGTAAGAAATGCAAGTGCACTAGAGAGATGATGGGGCTTCATCCAGGCAGTGATGTTTGTATTGGGTATGGATAGTCTTTTCACTCTTGCTAGGAAACACAGGACACTACTAAGATTGTGATCTTATTGCCTAATTTGCACTAGGCTGTTAACTGCAATTAGTAACAGCAGTCCTCTGTTGTACTTTGATCATGATGTTTACAACCCTTGCAGGTAACAATGCAGGCTATGGGCCAATGTAAGGTTCTAAATGTTTTTCACTCATGTAACTATTAATTTTAATCATGGGATCAGTGATATTACTACCTGCTGTCACGAGACTATTCTGACCCCCAACTAAAACAAATGTGTGCTTGTTTGTCATTTGCAAAGCAAAACTGCAAATTCTTAAAGGTGAGATCCACATTTGGGTACATAATGTTTTGGGGGATAAAAAAAACGTTGTCGGTTATTTAGAAATTTATTAATCTGTCAATTTTTTAATATCGGACACTAGTGACTTATTATGTATGTCAAAACAATTACTAGTAAAAGATTGATTGTGTATTGTATATTTTGACCATGCATATTCTACAGCAATAACAGCAGAGGCATACATGAAGTTATACAATATTCTACTGCCTAAATTAAAATACTAAATGTGTTCCCAGGTAATATTGCCAATTGACTTGGGTTGTGATGGGCAATGTCATTGGATAGACACATTAACATACTTAATAGTGACACTATGTTAAGTGTGATTGATTCTGTAGCATGTTTTATTGTTGTTATACTCATTATTTCATAGAAAGTTGTGCGATGCACACATGTACAGATGTTACCAGAAACAAATACAATGATACCATACTCATAATGACAATAATATTTTACTAACCTGCATGGCTGCTTCTCGCCATTTCCTACTTGTCGTTCTGGTCTCTGGCTTCGATGATAAAATGCATATAAACAGCACATCCTCAGCTTGCATAATGTCAAAAAACAGTGTCCTCATGTAATGGCCAAGATTAACTTGTAAGCAAACTAGTGTTCAACAGACAGTATTCATAAGTCAACAGCTATGTCCCCAATTCTCTGCTGTGATGCTAAAACCTTGGGCAATTTTTTTTCACTCTACATTGCTCCAGTTCACTCAGCTGTAAAAATGAGTACCTGCATGGCTATAGATAGTGGTGGATATGTGTACGAGTAGCTTTCGCGCATTAATTATAGCATATCGCTGGATGCTTCCCAGAGAAGTTGAGATGGTATATCTGATTGAACAGGTCTGTCAGGGAAATAAAGTGTAAAGCGCTTTCAGCAATCCTGAGGATTGGTTACTGCGCTAAATAAGATCTTCCCTTTATAAATTAGCAGCTAATAAAACCAGAGTTTTTTTCTTGAATGATTTAAATCGGTTGATTTATGGGTTAAATCAATTACATTATATACGGTAGTGTTTTATTGAAAGCAGTTAACAGTCTAATTTAAATAATAACATAAATTTGTGTTTTGCTGTTTCTGTTAATTAATTCCAAGTAATGCCTGTAATATGACTGACAGTTCTTGACTGTTGTTGACTAATTAGCGAGTCACTCTAATTTGCATATGACGACGAGTATTGTTTAAAATAAACGTCATACGCATGCATGGTCGTAGCTGTCATTTCTTTTTATGTCATTATCTTGAAGAAGGTTATTCCACCACCGGCGACTGTCTATGTCAGAAACAAAAAGTTTACTTGTACCTAGAGACTCGAGCTATTTTTAGCAACCAACGAACCGGCGTTGGTCTAGGTACAGCTCGCCGGCGAACTGTTGACCTAAATCCGTGGATTATATAAACATTCTTTATTTCACATTAAATAATACTGTCCACACATATTTTTACTTTATTACATTCATATTTCTTATTACATTTAAACTTTGCTTAGGTAACATTCGTATATTATACAGACGATGACATACAACTGTGGAACTAAATTGTAGTCGTAACGATACACGTTGGTACTCGTAAGTGCCGAGTCGGCTTGGCAACAACAAGCTGGTTTCGGCATGTAATTTCCTACGCGCCGCTTCACCTTCCAAATAAGGAAATCGTGTCCGGTTTTCCCTCTCAGTTCACCAAACATTACTTTGTCGCTGCGTACTTATATGCAAACAAATCGGCCAAAGATGCACCTGTGGCTTTGATCGAGACTTATGTTTTTATGTTCAGTGTCTCTTTGTGCTCGTCACGTTTGTAATTAGGCTTGCAATCGGCGTTTGAAAGTGACCACCGCAGACTCTTGTCGAACTTTCCGCCGGCGGACACGCCAACTTCATCATCTCTAACCTGCTTTTTCGGCAGGAATCCTTTCGTGGAAGTATGTGAAAAGTTGCTTACTAACAATCATAGTATATCTATTAGCTATACAGTGCATTAAATTGTTTAATTATGTTTGTTTTAATGCGTTTGGCCCGTTTTTGCGAGAGCTATGCTGCGTCGCCTATCGACTGGCGGCTTCCGGGATTGTAGGCAACACGCCAGTCAAACCGGAAAAGGCCCTAGGCAAGATGGCAGCGCCCTGTGTTGAAAGTAGCTCAGTTTAAAAAAATATACCGTGACGCTGTGCTTGTCAAATTATGGTGACAAGTGCTGTAAATTATATGTTCTTATGTTTGGGCTGTGGTTGTTCAGCCGCTTCACTCCCCCTTTAAAGGAAAAGGACTTAGGGTTAACTATTAGTGCTGACATGAAGGTATCAGAGCAGTGTGGAATTGCAGCAGCGAAGGGAAACCAAATTCTTGGATTAATTAGGCGAAATATAGTATACAAAGAAAAAGAACTAATAATACCGCTGTATAAAACAATAGTTAGGCCTCACTTAGAATATTGTATACAAGCATGGAGGCCATATCGCAAGAAGGATATTGATATGCTAGAAAGAGTACAAAGGAGAGCAACCAAAATGATACCAAAACTCAGGAATATTAGTTATGAAATGCGTCTAAAAGAATGTGGTTTAACAACACTAGAAACCAGAAGATTGAGAGGAGATCAGATTGAGGTGTTTAAAATATTGAATGGATATGAAAATATTGACAGAAATATTTTTCACAGTCAAGGAAGAGAGAAGGACTAGAGGACATGGAGTTACATTAGCAAAGAAGCAGTGTAGACTAGATATTAGAAAATTTTCATTTTCACAAAGAACAGTAAACGAATGGAACAGATTATCAGCTGATTGTGTAGGTGCTAGTAGTGTTAATATATTTAAAAATAAAATCGACATATACCTAAGAAGGGCGGGGTATACTTAGATAGATAGGTTGGACTCTCGATAAGCCAAATGGCTTCCTAGTCCACCTGCCATCTAGAGTTGAATCTCTAGGTGGCAATCTTGTTAAATCTTGTTAAATGGTGCGTGCGTGCTCTCCCTCTCTTTCTCTCTCGATCGCGCACTACTCTTTCTTTAAATACTGGCTACTTCGCTCTCCTGCTATGCGACTGGCCAATCTATAGGTCAGCGTTAGGTCTAGTGCACCTCTGCACTAACTAATAAGGAGCTGGTATATCTTACCTACGACTATCCACGTAGTCATACTCCTACTCATCCAAGAAATATGCCTAGCGAACTCGGACAACTGGTTATAACTGGTTTAAGGACACCAAGCTATACTTCTAGGTTGACTATGCTTCTAGGTATTTCTACAATACACTGTTAATTATCTTCCTGTATAACAATTATAATATTTCATGAAAAGTAATTACAAGGAATTTATGCAACCATAACAAGGGGATTACAGAGTCGGGCACAGACGAAAACGCTTGCGCCAAAGTGCAGCAAGTTATCAACAGCACGATGCTAGTGCGCCCACCCAGCCCACCCATACGTAATTCTCCTAAATTCACAATGTTTGACCTTGATAACTGTGTATGCAAAGTCTCAACTATTACAATGATAATTATGTTCATTTATTTAACGATTTTGTTTCTTCTGTATAGTTTTTTCTTTCGACAATGAGATCGCTCGTGTATGATTTAACAATGTACTATGTGAATTGTAAGTGAATTAGTAGCAGGAAAGTATGGATGAAATATTAAGTAATTATCCCGAGCGAGATCTCAGGTACTTGTACGAGAGAACTACACAAAATGAAGATGTAGAAACGAATCTTTTAATTTAGCAGATATAAATAGTATGGTCTTAACGATATATTTTCTGACAAGTTTAATTATAATAATTTTCAGTTCAAAGTACTCCACCTAAAGATATAAGGACTCTCATCAAAAGTTCATCAACTTAAAACATTATTATCAGAGCTTTCTGATGCATATGTCGAAAGTGGTCATATTATAATGATGTGAAACTTTTGTAAATGATGATAATGCGCCTCTTTTCAAGCTGCCCAATTATAACTTTTTAAAATAAAAATAGAAAGATTAAATCTAAAGATTGTGTCGCGATATATACCCGTGATAATATTCAGTATAAACTTCGAGAGGACCTTAGTATTTTCATAGAAGGTGAATTTGAATCCATATTCATTTAATCTAGTAGTATCAGTCAAACTTCAATCGTAGGTGAAATTTTTACATTAACTCTTGACACGAAACTAGACAAACCTCACATATACGTCCTCTTACTTCTCTAACAGTAACATCTTCTAACAGTTTCTTATGTAAAGAAAAAAAGCAACATGAAAAGTTTTGCAGTATCATTAAAAGCAATTTTTTTAAATGCGTATAAAGAGCTAGCTGAAGCTTATTCAATATAAAACACCTGTTCATATACTTATGTAATTATATCATTGTCATTGTCCGTTTGCTATACAAGTTAGTTGAACATTTATTATTGAATTGAACTGGTAAGTTAATTGAACATTTATTATTGAATTGAACTGGTCAGTTATAAAAATTAAAACTATGTGTTACACTGGAACTTATTATTATATTGTTTATACAGCTATGGGAGGGCTGGCAGGGACCAGTTCAGTTTATGAGAAACTGTTCAGGCTGCTGAAAGCACCGGGAAAAAAGGAAACAATTAGTATTATTCAAAACGGGTATGTTTAGAGTCTGATCAAAATCTTCCTCTCTGCCCATTGCTTGTAAAATCGTCTAGGCCGGTATACTATTTTCCCGCCACCCTTTCACTAACTCTGAAGGTCTGCGCCACAGTGTGGCGATGCACAACTTTCAAGCCACCATCAGAAACAAGGCCAGACAAGGAAACCAAATGTGACTGACCTTTCGATATGATATTACAAGTTAGAAGGACATGTGGGCTAACATATAGTGACCTGAGCTTGCGAAACAAATACAACTTCTGTTTGCACTTTCTATTAATTACAGCGGTATTTGGACGAAACCTGAGCATAGCGTCAATGATGATGCGGAGATATCTATATTCTTCTTCCCTCCTCACACAGCCGAAACTACCGGGAAGACGGGGATTCCACAAGTAATCAATAAATAGTTCTTCGGTTTTAAGAACGTTCAAGTCAAGAAAAGAGGGGAACAACATTGCAAAGTGAGCTACAACACTATCAAACACTTGGTGAGAACAGGATAGATCAACGATAGCTTTGTCGTTGCTGTATGTATTTGGTGATAACGACTGGCTGCTTTAACAGTCATCTGTGTAAACTGCGAATAAAGCCAGGGATATTACAAAGCCCTGGGGATCACCGGTGAAAGTATATAGTGATCTTTAATTTCCCCGTACAAACTCTTGCATCAGAATATAATGCTATTTCTAACGCCATAGACACCAATACATGAACTCCACAGGGAACAGTTTTGTGCCGTTTTTTCTTTTTTCTTCATACGACAGATTTTCGAAGCTTATTACCAAATACGCTGATGACACAGTACGCCCACTACCGACAGGACACGCACACACACACTCGCGCGTACACGCGCATGCACGCACACTACCAGAGACGACTGACAAACTGACAGACGTATTTCATGACGACACCTACCCACTGAAGACGCAGCGGACACTTTAGTGTGCCAAGGACTAGAACTACACGATATGCTGGTTCGTTTGTGCCTTCTTGTTTAATAAGAGGGAGGCAGTACTGGGTTGGTGTGTGGGGTGATTTTTTTATTGTTTATATGTATACTTGTGTGTGATTTTAATGAGGAGCTTCGTGATCGATACGAACGTGCCTTCAAGGAAAAATTCAGGTGACAGTATATATATATATATATATATATATATATATATATATACTGTATATATATATATACTTCTTCATAAATATATCTGTGACAGTATATATATATATATATATATATATATATATATATATTTCAAAATATCTGTTATATTATATATGTGGTTGTGTGTGAGTTCAATCGACTAGACAATGGCATACATTTCATACTTTGACGATTGACATGTCAAGAATGCCATCTATATATATATATATATACTATATATATATATATATATATATATATATATATATATATATATTTCTTGACATTCTTACTATGAATGTCAGACCTTCAATACCAATTACTATATATATATATATATATATATATATATATATATATATATATATATATATATATAAATGCCATCATATATACTTTTTTATTGACATGTCAACTGTCAAAGTATAAAATATATACCATTGTCTAGTCAATTGAACTCACACTCTGCTCAAAGCGCTGTACAAGACTAATAACCTAAACATTCAATGTAGCAAGCACAATAAATGTAAAACAAAAATTTGATATAATAGTTATAAAAACAACCATTTATATAAGTATGTGTGTGTATATGCATGTGTGTCTGAACTAAAATCGGATATGGAACATTCTAACTCGCTCAATATCAAGAGTGAAAAAACATGAACACCAGCTCGCTCCAAACATATCGTTTCGGATTTTTTTTAAACAAGTTTAGTTTCACAATCTCCCTATATCTGGTTGAGGTTGGCTCACATCAAACTGTAGCTTTTCAAGAGGGTCACCAAAACAACAAAGTATATCACATTCACGCTCTATAAACATGCAACTTACCAAAGGGTCTAATTTTACGAATTATACAAGATTTGTGGGAGAGCGTAGTGAAATCAAGTAAATAATTGCATATGATGTTTTCGTCACGTTCTTGGCTTCACCTAGAATAAATATCCTGTAGTCTATCGTATAATGACGCTGGCTGTCTTGCAGGAGAGAAGAATGTTTAACAAACATATCTAGAAGTCTGGAATAGCCTGTGTGGGCCGTATGTACTGATATCTCGTGACATTAACTCATATTCCTGGCGTGTCATTGTGTCACAAAATGGTGACTACTGCCTACGTATAATATATATGAGACCAAATCACAAGTGACTTAGCCACTTTCATATAGCATGGGAATGCGCCATTGTTATATGGCACACAACTGTTATTTGTTAATAACTAAAATGCTAAGCGCAACGCCGCTAGCAACGCCTGTTGTGGGATTGTCAGCCCACGATATGTTAGCGTTGACCTGATGAATATACATAATGTGGCAGGAATATACCATAACTAATTTCCAGAATGTCTCACAGCCGAGCGAAGTGTGAATGACGCCATAATTACAACATGTTGCCGCTGACGATGTCGACTTTGTTTTCTTCATCTTCCGTCCCCGGTTGGCAGTCTCCGCTGATACTAGAATAACAGAAAGTGCAATCTTTCAAATGATATCAAGATAATTAGTGAACGTACGTGAGAGTTCTAACAACAGTTGAACGGATGGACGTGTTTTGAGTAGTTCATTTTCGCTCGCTTATCTAATGTTTATGTCATATTCAAACGCTACCAACATATAGTGACGGATTAACCAATAGGCAGTACACGACAATAGGCAGTACACGACAATAGGCAGTACACGACAATAGTCAGTACATGAAGTGTAGGGGCCCATAACATAACCAAGCACATTATTTGTACTTAGACTTTTCCCGACACCCAGCAAGCAAGACATGATCTTGCCAATGATTGCTATTGCATGCTTGCACGTTCTGTAAGTCTGGAATCATCCTGGTGAAGGCCGTATTTATTTCTGAATGTTTAGCAAACATCATAGAGATGTTATTTCATAACTTACTACAAAAGAGAACAATGTTCAACAGTACCACACCCACACCCGTCTTCAGAAGTCACGACCAACAGCGACATTGTTTTTCCGAAGGTCCGACTCAACCCACTCAGTACTCATATAGGTCTGGCGCCAGTGGAGGGTTTTTGGCAACCCTCAAAGGTAATGCAATTTTAGATTTTATGGCCCCTATGCTACCCTCACTGGATCGACCCCTATGTCTACCTACGACCACCGAATGTCTTAATCCGCTACTGCCCATATAATATGTTATCGTACATAAACAAACGCAAGGTGTGCATTTGTCGTAAACGAACCAATATTTCACAACAACTCCTTTAGCGAGTGCTTGATAAATAAGACAACACAGATCTACTCCATAAGGTATTATAGTATTGAAACATACAACACGATAGTGATTCTGGGAACCATTATGGATTCGTCGAATCGTCATAATGTCGATGTAACACATTTTCCGACAGCGTGTCCCAGAGGTACAGGGGGAGGCAGAAGTTCCCGTGTGATGGTGGGTTCCCGCCCCCTGCTGCATTGGTACTTGACACTACTTACGGTCAGCCGAGTCCCGTGTCTGTTCTGGCTTCAGCTTTTTTGTCAAAGTCCAGCTTTTGGGTAAAGACCTGAAGGAAAAGCAAACTTGAGCTCCTTTGTGAAAGTCCGTGATAATAATCGCACTTGTTTTGTTCTGTTTTGTTTAACAACTGTGTCACGCATTAGCAGTACATTGGATAATCTGACATCATCTCGCACACGTTGTTGAGTGCAGCTGTTGACATCTTGTCAAAATGTCGCCCATGTCACGAATGCATTTTGTGATAAACCTCATTAAATTGTATCCCATGAAACCAACGTTAGCAACCCACGGAAATAATTATATAGACAGTTTTCACAATAACCAGGAGGAAGGAATAATTTGTTTGCTGACTCAGATAGTATCAACTGCTCGTGAATTTTATAATAAAGAACGCTGGGGACTTATGGAAAGGGCGGCTGTTGTGTAGAAATGGTCGGGTATTGCAATCGATCTACTAGTGACAATCAAACGCAGACCTCCGTTGTGCCGCCTTGTGCTTTGTGGTCGATTAAATCCGTTGATCCGACCTTTGACTGAGCAGTCTTATCGAAGTCCAATTTCTGGTTAAAGACCTGCAAGACCAGTCGCCATTGTAAATACGTTAATTCAAGCTGTGAATTTATTATGTTAACTTACAATTACCTTTGATTAGATATTATTGTATCCTTGCCTGTGAGCAGTTATCTCTAGTAGACTGCTGTTCATGGTTAGAACGAACATCTATGTATATCGGACGCTATGTCCGATATACATAGCCAGGACATATTTGTTGGTGGCTGACAAAGGCCTTTTTCTCGTTTCTTGTGTACTTCTGTTCTTTGTGTCGTAACACAAGAAGCAAGAAAGGCGGAAATATCAATCAACCGAGACGAGGGAAATAAAGTATGAATCTCCCATGGTGACGTCATACGTCTCGTGTGTTGAAGAAGTTGGCGTGCAGCCCTGACGAAAGATGAAAGACTACAACTACGAGTAGATGAACACAAATAATTTGTTTGCATAAACTATTCTTACTGTTCAGCAATAGGACGGCTATTGAGTAAAAGGGCACGAAGTGTAGTATTGGCCCTCAAAGCTTACCTTTGTTGTCCCGCCTTGCGCTTGGTGGTCCTCGTTATCTTTTGACCCGATCTTTGACTGGGCAGCCTTTGAGAAATCCTGTGCATGGTCGTAGACCTGAAAAACACATTCAGACTTCACAAGTTTTGGTACTATTTAACGTAACCAGACTTTGGGTTAATTTAATTTACTATATATTTGTAAGTAAGTCTCCACCTTCACACACAAACACACACACATATATATATATATATATACGTGTGAAGGTGGAGAGTTACAAATATATAGTAAACTAAATTAACCCAAAGTCTGGTCACGTTAAATAGTACATAAATATACATATATGTGTGGATATATGTGGATATATATATATATATATATATATATATATATATATATATATTATATATATATATATATTGTGTGTGTGTGTGTGTGTGTGTGTGCGCGCGGCGCGTGTGTGGGGGTGTGTGTGTGTCGTGTGTGCGTGTGTGCGTGTGTGCGTGTGTGCGTGTGTGCGTGTGTGCGTGTGTGCGTGTGTGCCTGTGTCTTCGTCACTGTGTGCGTGCGTGTGTGCCTATGTGTGGGTGTGCGCGTGCATGGGTGTGTATGTGTGTGCATGCGTGTGTGTGTGTGTGTGTGTGTGTGTGTGTGTGTGTGTGTGTGTGTGTGTGTGTGTGTGTGTGTGTGTGTGTGTGTGTGTGTGTGTGTGTGTGTGTGTGTGTGTGTGTGTGTGTGTGTGTGTATGTGTGTCTGTGTGTCTGTTTGTGTATGTGCGTCTGTGTCTGTGTGTACGTGGCCAAAACATAATTAAACATATGTATGTATATATAATTATAAAAAAACGTTCGCTGATGAAAACACCGTTTTGCAACATTATCAACTATTGACCCGTGTAGAAAGCGCACGATACGTGCTAGACCGTAGTCACTGCCAGTTGCTAAACTTCGTGGTCCCGCCTTGCGCTTGGTGGTCCTCGTTGTCTTTTGACCCGATCTTTGACTGGGCAGTCTTCGAGAAATCCTCTGCATGGTCGTAGACCTGAAAAACATAAAATACCAATGACACATACAGCCAAACCTCCGTGCGGTTAGGTTAAGCGCCTGTAGAAGGAAACTCGTCTCTGGTAAGTTCCAACAACTGACATCCACAACACGATGTGGTGGTTCGCCATTGGTCATGAGCAGGTCGCCATTGAGTTCCAGTAGAACGACTCGACCCTCCGCCCAGGTCGCTGACGTCATCTAAGAAGTTCACATGCCTAGATGTGTAATAGTGACCATCAGCTGCTAACCTTTGTTGTTCCGCCTTGGGCTTTGTGACCTGCGTTGTCTGTAGATCCGATCTTTGACTCGGCAGCCGAAAGGTCTTGTTTATGATCATATACCTGTAACACACATTCTCACGTCACAACACATCAATAAAATATAACTAATTTAGAACCAGGAGTAGATTAATTGTGTTTAATAATTTTATTAGATAAGTTAACAAAATGTAATTAATAAACGTTCCAAAAAATTACTTTCATTAATTACTATTTCTGTATGAGGTCAATTTATCTTTAGAATTTCAATTAATATTCACTTATATTTCTTAAGTTGGATATTAGTTATGTGACCGATGTGTCCATTATACCTAACCAGTATGTTCGGAATGCGGCACTGGTTCCAGACATAATTACGTTGTGTCGTCAGCGCTAACACAATCACATACAATTATTAGACACTGTTGCACATCTGGTGCATGTGGATGTTCTTCACGTTCATTATATATATATATATATATATATATATATATATATATATATATATATATATATATATATATATATATATGGGATATATGCGTATGCTTTATGGTGATATCTTCACGTTCATCACATATTCGCCTTCTTCGGATTGACATCATCCATCATGTTAACAAACCACATTCGCACTAGCCCTGTCTGCTTTTTATTGACATCCTCTGTCTTCGCAATACACTCGTCTGCTGTACGTTCTTAAGTGATATTTCATTCACAAGATATTCATTTATTTCATGTTTAAATTATCCACGGTAAACAAAATATGTTTACACTCATATCATCCACGCCCACGACAGATTCATGTTTCATTTCCATATCCGCCTCGTTTCCAACAGATTTGTCTGCATCGTAGGGCCTGAATTATTTATACAGTACATCAATGGTATTTTCAATAACTCAACATTATTTTAATTTATCATTTTAGTTGATTATACAAATATTTCCTCTTCTGAAAATGATCCTGTTCAACTATGCAGAGACATACGTAACGAATTGGATAAATGTAACACATAGTTTTCAGTTAATAAACTATATATAACATATCTAACATTAATATTATGTTGTTTAGTAATTATAAGACAAAACGTAATCTAGAAATAAGCATGAATATATGTAAGATTGACACAAAACGAAGTTACTTTGGCAATCGATTAATAGATAGCTAGCTCAACTGGAAAGACTATGTTGCCACTACAGTTATCTAAAAGTATTGGAATAATGTACATCTGATTAAATGTATAACTGCTATGATAATGTATAAGGCTCAGAAGAAATGTCTACCTTTTTATTTTAGGTGGCTGAATGAGCGGGTGAGCGGGTGAGCGGGTGAGCGGGTGAGCGGGTGAGCGGGTGAGCGGGTGAGCGGGTGAGCGGGTGAGCGGGTGAGCGGGTGAGCGGGTGAGCGGGTGAGCGGGTGAGCGGGTGAGCGGGTGAGCGGGAGTGAGCGGGGAGCGGGCGAGCGAGCGAGCGAGCGAGCGAGCGAGCGAGGGAGCGAGTGAGCGAGTGAGTGAGTGAGTGAGTGAGTGAGTGAGTGGGTGAGTGAGCGAGCGAGCGAGCGAGTGAGTGGGTGAGTGAGTGAGTGAGTGTTTACCTTGGACGTGCCTCCCCCGGCCTTATGGTCCTTGTTGTCCGTCGAGCCGACCTTTGACGTTGCTTTCGCTTTGAAGTCTAACTTGTGAGTTTCAATCTGAAATGCATGTAAATCCACTGCAAAATCAATTCGTAAAGTCATAAAACCTGTATAAAAAATACGTCGGATAAATAGCTTGATAATTGCTGCAGATTAAAGGTATATCCACAGATTCTTTTTAAAACCCCACCAAAGGTGTACATAGTTACTCTTTGTCAATCCATTGTCTTCATTTGTCAATCCAAACTGTCTTCATGCAAGGCTATTCTAGTAAACTGCTGGCGTAACAGTCTTGGGTGTGGTTACTAAATTGTATGTTATTTATTTTATTGGCTTGATAATTTGTCGCATGTGTGCATGCAGTCATGCATTGAGCGTGTATGCAATACTGTGATAGGCGCATTACTATATATCGACTTTAACGAACTGAGCCAGACAGTTTTGAAAAAAGCGACTTTAACAAGTGGACCCACCTTTTTGTCGCCACCCCCAGGCTTGTGCAGGACTGTCTTCTTCTTTTTGTCCGCCATCGTAGCGGCTTGGCGACGTCTTCAAAGAAAACACAACAATTGCCCACCTTTTAATCTTAGAAACATAAACTGACGAGTACTTCTTTTCATCTCGTCTTCGTGTGATCTACGAGGAAAGTCATCCGAGACACTATTTATCATGTACTGGTGAAGACTGCAGGAGTACCAGCGCAATACCTTCAGAGAAGTACTTTTATGAGTATTGTCAAAATTGCATACAAATTGATTACGGTCATTGTTTCTGAACCAGGAATGATGTCCTTTCGACGTTTTCCTACAGATTAGAAAACAATATAGTTTGTTCACTGCTGTACATCTACATTCTCTACACGGACATCGGGAAGAACCATTCGGTGTATAATCCCACTGTTGGTTGTGACGTCATAGACCTATGACAGGGACGTGGGGTAACTTTTTAATGTTTATGTAACCTTCACCCGTAAACGCTTACATACAAAGGCATATACTCCCTTATAAAAACATGATTTTATTATATGACAACTTTACAGTTGGATATCATTGCACATGTGTATTCACAATAAAATCAACAACTCCATACAATATCATACTATCATACAACCATAAAACGTATTACAGATATATACATTAAAGCATGTACATTAAAAATACAATTAATTTAATGCGTGGACATCATTACCTTTCTGACTATGTTCCAAACACCACGGAATTAAAGGGTTTTTATAGGAATTTGTGTTCGCCCTTAGAATTGGTAACTCGTTGCGCGACGTCAAGGTGTATGGCACACTTCGACCATTTTGTAATAGCGCATTCAGATCGTGGTCACTACGCTTCATTTTAGCGAAATACGCTCTACACAATTCATCGCGTCTGTTGTGCAACGTTGGCAGGTTTACCATCTGCAGGATATTCTCGTACGGATACCCTGGTAATATAGTTTTGAGACACCTTTTTATTATCTCTACGTTGTCCGATAGATATTTAAGTAAGTTCATATGTCACACAGGGAACGCATATTCAACTACAGATCTAATAACCGATATATATATATATATAGTCTAATCAAATCATGTTGGTTGATATTTCAAATGATAACTCGTGTACACTCTATTTCTTGCCTTTGAAACTATTTTATCTACATGTCCATTCCAACTTAAGTTAGATGATATAGTTACACCGAGAACTTTTGCTTGAGAGAATCTTTTAATATCAGTTCCATTTATACAAACATGTGATAGAGAATCTGCAAATGTCCTGTCTTTACGGAAACATATAACCATTTCTTTGGTCTTACTCGTATTGGTGCTCATGTCATTATTACCAGACTGCTGCTCATTGACGTTAGCAGAATCCTGGATAACAGATACCACGTTTTGGTTGCATATTTCAAAGAAATATTTTTAAATATGAAAAATGGGGCAAGTAGCACTGAAGTGCTTTGGACAATATACAATAAGTAATATTGCGTTTTTAGATCAAACCGAGTTCCGATTTGTGCCGGCCGCAAGCGCAGCGGCAGTGCACATGGAAAGAGCGATAAACAGTTTATTTATGCCGACATCACCGTCTCTTCTACCTCAAAAGTCCGCTAAACACAAATATGCGTGGGATGATGTTGGATGATTAAATTGACAAAGTGAAGTATAAAGTGTTGGCAATGGTACAGTTATAACGATACAATTGATCATGTCAACAATAGTTTTATTATGGTCGCTGACCCTCAGAACATGGGTCTATACACCTTATTTTGTGAGTTATCTGCAATATTGGTTGAGATATAGTGAACATTAGATTTTTCAATAATGGCAGCACTAATTTGCATAAAAATGATACGTGGGACATTTAGCTGACTTGTCAACATAGCAAACCGTTTTCTACGTATTTTTTTCCGATCTAGTGATACCAATTAAAAGTATATTTCCGGGGGGGGTGCACGGTACCCCCCCTCTACCGACTACACTATTGGGACCGAATTCTACATAAGTGCCCGAAGTGATACCACAATTTCATTGAACCTATGGCCCAAAGGGCTAAAATGGGTTTTGGGCCTGGCAAAGTGCTGACTTGGTCTTGCATGCACGCCCCTGAATCCTGATGTTCGTCGAAACAACCCCGCCCCTCGAGACCCCAAAGGCAAAACCATCTAACTACAACCCCTCACGCTCACCAAAATCCTCCAATTCCCTTCACGGTTTAAAAAAGAAACGTCGCCCCTTTCTGTTCCCGCCCCAGCGTCTGCCAGTCTGACTTACCCTGGCCTCAGCTGTTGGTGTGCTGGCGTCGGCGGGGAGGCACGATGTCAGCTGAGGCGTCCGTCTTCTGTTCGCTATCACATGACGTAATTTCCGGTTTTAACGGTCATCGTCCATTACAAATATTGCGGGTACCCTATTCTCGACGAACTCGGCAACGTGGTTATGACATTTCTGATATTGCGCTCATGTGAGACGTGAGAACGTAACCAATGTAAGTTCATCTATAGTTGTCATTGACTCTGTTTAAATTATGTAATATATAATATATATATATATATATATATATATATATATATATATATATATATATATATATATATATATATATACATATATGTGTGATTTTATTTTAAACATATTAACACTACTGGCACCTATACAATCAGCTGATAATTTGTTCCATTCTTTTATTGTTCTTTGTGAAAAAGAGAATTTTCTAATATCTAGTCTACACTGTTTCTTTGCAATATTTCCAACATGTAAAAAATAAGTAATACAGAGTTGATGGAAAGTGGGTGAACAAACGAGTGCTGATTATCTATGGTTCATCCGACCAATGATTATGTCTGAATGTCTGCATACTATAAACATTTACAGTATATATATATATATATATATATATATATATATATATATATATATATAATATGTCTGCGCGCAGTATATTTACACTATATATATATATATATATATATATATATATATATATATATATATATATATATATATATTGCTTGATCCTATAAAGTGGTGTATACTCTTGGAAGCCTCTTATTAACATCTACATCCAGTTTGATTTTGCTCATAACCATTCTGTGGTCACTCCCAATGTTGACTTTGTTAATGACTGTTTTGTCTCCGACGATGTCTGGCTACATCCTTTTTAGGATGTAGTCAATTTCGGTCTTCGTTATACCGTTTGGGCTTTTCCACGTCCATCTCGTCCCTGCTCTCTTCTTCCTACTTTCTCATTGAAGTCTTCCATCACTATCGTAAGTGTTGTATGGTTTACCTAACGTCTCATCCACGTCGTTGTATATGTTGTATTGAGTTGACTGACCTCTGCATTCTGTTCTCCAATAACATTGTTAGTGAAAATAATTGTGTATTTTTGTAAGAAATTTGCTATGCATTTTTACGGTATACACCACAGTGGGGAAACATGAAAAGAAACAATAATTGCAAGAGCATGCTTATTGGCGGATTTTTTAACATTAATGGGTGTCTATTGATGTAGACTAACCGATTGTTATATATGTCATCATCATCATCATCATCATCATCATCATCATCATCATCATCATCATCATCATCATCATCATCATCATCATCCGTAGTGTCCCGTGGTCGGGCGTAGACTTCAGCATACTGCTTCCAAATCTGCCTGTCTTGAGCTATCCCCTGCCAGATGGTACCCCTCCAGTAGTTATCTAGTTCCGCAGTGTCCATTGGTTATCTCGTATCCTGCTGACGTGCCCTGCCCAGGTCCACTTCCGTCTTCTGACTTTTTCAATCGCGTTTGTGACCTTTGTCTTTTCTCTTACCCAGATGTTTGTTCTCTTTCCCGATATGTTATGTTGAGCATACTCCTTTCCATCTTTGTTTGTGAGGGTACAAGCTTGTTCTTTGCTAGGGTGGTGAGTGCCCATGTTTCTGCGCCGTATGTCATTGCTGGAAGTACCACCCACTGTCCTTCAACTCTGTATTGTTTATTTTTTACATATAGGGAATGATGTTGCATGACAGAATGTGTTGCTGGTTGGAAGTAATTATGATTAGACTGACCGATGATTGACTGGCTGAATGACTAACTGATTAGTTGAATGAATGCAGTCATAGTAGCACTTGGCAACATTGAGTGTAAGCGGTAGGCCTACTTCTACATATTTCCTGTCTATTCAGATGTGTGCAAGCAACATAAAATAATGCATTTGCACTGTTATTAATTACATATATGCTTGCCTGCCTGCGTGCTTGCGTATGTAAGTGCAATTGTGTGTGGAGGTCAACTCTGTATTGCTTATCTAATTTTTACTTGTTGGAAATGTCATTTATTAAAAATACCGACCGACCGACCGACCGACCGACCGACCGACCGACCGACCGACCGACCGACCGACCGACCGACCGACCGACCGACCGACCGACCGACCGACCGACCGACCGACCGACCGACCGACCGACCGACCGACCGACCGACCGACCGACCGCTGTTCACTTGTGTTTTAAATAATGTTCTTATGCCAAAAGAAACGACGTCGTAAAACGGGTACATGATATTTTATTGAATGGACAATCTTTACATGAAAACGTCAAAAGCGGACTACACGTAGAATTCACACACTAAACAACGACTGATTAACTGCTACGTTATAGAGGCTAGACTACATGCATAACCACACGTCTTGTGTCGACACTTATCACATTTACGTACACTTATAATAAAATAAGCCATAACTTTCACGTACTGACATTTCCATTTATATTTTAACACGTATATCTTAAGTAAACAAACTCGTTTAGTTTTTGCACTTTCCACATAGACTCTAAACTTACAAAATTGATGTTAGTGTCATCAAAAGTATTAAGTACTTACTACCACTTCCACAAGTCTTTTTTATCATAGGCTAGTCATCGTTTCATCAACGTGTTTTGTCGGTAAACGTATACAAAAACAGTATTTAACTTGTCTACGAAACAGCCAAACAAAGAGCTACATCGTTCTATTTCCCAATAGTCGATTCTTAACGCTAAGCACTAAATGGAAGTTATTTGATATCTTCTCACAAATTCTGCACGCGCCTTTTAACTTATTATTCATGCAGGTTTTGTCAATGAAAACCACAACTGAAACGCACAATCTGGTCATGTCAACAAAGATAAAGCATTAACTGGACACCGACGAAACACGAACACTGGTAGCCTATAAGGACATCACCCAAACATGTCAGTCTCAAGAGTATTGTATTACTAAAATTAACAAATTATCAAAACAAAACGACAGGTCAACAAAAACGTTGTTATGGCAACAAAGTCAAAGACGTCACGATTTCACGGCATGTTCGGAATAATCTGGGAACTTATCTAGATATGTGTTGACCAAAAACAACATCCCGTAAAATATTCACACACAAATACATCGTATAGGCTCCCACGAAGTAGACAACATTTGTCCGACCAAAAACATCTAAAAACATGGCGTCGCAATAATATAGTGTGCAAAATATGACAACTATTATATTCACCACACACCAATCAACATTTAGGCCAACGAGTCATTGTTTAATAAGTCGGTACTTATCTGAATGACGAAGAATTCATCCACACAAAGGCCATGTTCAAATACATACTAAACTCGCAATGTCAGGCTGCCGAAACGTGCGGTTTCCGAACAGTACTCTGGAATACCTACTGGAGTAGGCCTATGTTCTCATTCCGCAATATTTTCGTTTGACATTTTCTAAGCACGTGGACATAGGTGCGGGAACGTGGCGCAAGGCGGGGGCGGTCCCAGGAATGTTGCCCAACATGTCTCAACATCAGTAGAGCCAAAACAAGATCGGAGCAGCTCAAATTACGGCGCCTGGCGTCGAAAAATTTCAACAGCAACCCGCTCCTACCGATGTCACGATCCGAGTCGAGACTGCCGAAGCGTAATGAAACTCACCCCACTAATCATTCCGTTCCCGTGCCAGTGCATCTGGACATTTTATAAATCTGTAAAATTTATATTTTGTCATAAAAATTGTGATGTCATACAACAAATAGCAAACGGAGGATAAACAGTCTCCCACTGTCTGCTGTCGCTTCTAATTCAGATAGCGACCAATCCAAATGAATTTTGATTATAAACGTTGTTAATGTTTTTTAAGATATGTGGTTACCTCACGAATCGAACAGTTCGCTTGCGTGTGACAGGGCCTACGCTTACCGATTACGCCTCGATGTATGCAAGCATATCGGGCAACATGTTGCACTTTTTGACATTCGCCACCTGCTGCTCTGTTTAAAACTGTGTAGAACAATGCTACGATGTAGCCACACACGTATCCAACTGGTGCGTTTATACCTGTACGTATCACCTTTTCTGTAATAAATTATGTCATGGTAACAGTAAATACTAATATAAATAGCGTTATTAAAATGTACAAACAATGATAAAAAGAAGTTTAAAACTGTATAATTCATATTAGTTTGTATCAAATGCCCCAGCGCTTCGCGCGAAACTTACTACCCACGCATTACACCAATCACGTGATACGATATGCGTCATACCAACCATGTGATATTCCACTCCAATCACATGACATAACGCAGAAATCATGTGACATACGACCACGTGACATTACATCAGCCATAATTACTGGCATGCCCAACTATGGCATAGCAACACGCGGTGACTACTACGGCAAAACGTGTTATATGGTGTACATAAGCGGCATTGTGGACATAACTGCAATCATTATGTATACAGGGGTGGCCAGTGTCCCCACTGGAATCCCAACGTACGTCGTCCTGTCACTGTCGCCACCACTCTTACACGTCACACCAAAACCACATAACATCTCGTCACTCATGTACCAATCTGTTTTCTTTTTGATTCTGTAGAAACCCCTGTTAATTTATATAACGACAAACATTCTCTACACCAAACTTACATTTACCTACAATTATTCTTATTGTCATTCATCCAACCACATTTAGTTGTAAAATCTCATGTCAGAGAAGCATGGAAATACTCGTGGATAACTGATTCTTAAGCCTATAAAAACATGTACACGATGAACTGTTTAATTAGCATAAAAGTCGAACAGACGGAGCTTCGCATAGGAAGCAACAGATGCACAGGGTGCCCCACTTGGACTTCTAACTTAACTTGTAATCACAGCTGGAAGCGAGCTGACACAAACTGGACTTATACTACCTCTCCAATATGAAGACATACTCAAATATTAATTAGCTGTTAGCAATTAAATATCTATACCTGGCACAATTTACATGAGGCATAGTTTTTTTATTTGAAACTAAATGGGCACAATAATGGAATTATGAGAATACTAAACCAAGGTTATAACCACCAACAGGGGTATTATGAAACCTTATGACACGTTCTCGTTTGCTTAATTTCATTTGATGAAACTCATAAGTCATGGTCATTGGTTATGAGGTAGGTACACATGCTCTAAAAATATAATTATTGTGTTACTTTGTAGGAGCTGCTCTAAACATCCTGATAACGGAATGTAAGTGCACAGAAACTGTTGTTTCACATTGTTGTTCTGGCATACTTCCCTCCAAGGACAATCAGTATCATCTCACATTTCGTCACAGCCAATCTCTCTTTTTAAGTGAACTCAACATCATGCATTCCATTGTCTGTGTTTGTCTTTCACACTTAGCTTAAGCAATCTTCATTCCCCATTCGCTGAATTTAACTTGGACACACAAATCTCCACATTCAATGCCACCATTCGATATTAATCAGAATAGAAAAGTAGCAGAAAGATCATAGATGGTAGACCTGTGAGATGACGTTAGCCATAAACTTGAGTCTTCTGAGATTCGCTTTCTGAGAGACTGTGAAGGCTACCAACCATGAAAGAAGTGCAAAGATACATGGTGGTTGCCTTACAAAGTCTCCCTTTATGGTAGATGCCTTGGAAAGTCTAAGTATATGGCAGATGCCTTGCAAAGTCTCCATATGTATATGGTAGATGCCTTCCTCATTCTCTATCCTCTTGATGTTCATTTGAATGCTCCCGAGAGACATACAATTGTATTTTCTGGCTATACAAACTCAGCCTGTTACTGCCTTGAGACTGTCTACTGGTGGTTGGTCAGTAAGACAGGTCACTGGTCACTCTTTGGACTGGTGGCATTGGGCACGCCACTGTCCGTCCGTGCCTCTGCGCGACTTGCAAAGTCAACTTTCTGGGTCTCAATCTGTTGAAAAAGGGACACGTCAGATCAGTTTGTGCAGATACATTCATGCATAAATATACATGCATACACACACATACACACCACAAATGCAGATACACACAGACAGACATACAGACACACAGACACACATACACACACACACCACACACAACACACACACACACACACACACACACACACACACACACACACACACACACACACACACACACACACACACAATCAAAAGTAAATAAGGTCTTTTTTGACACAAACTTAAGAAGTAGCAATAATGACTGCTTTTAGTAATATCTACTATTTCTTCTAAATAAGTCTAATTTATGTGTTGAACTTGTGTTGCTCTGAACAATTCTTCTTCTTGGGTGTGGAATTGTGGGATTCATAGATGAGCCCTGACAGTATCATACAACAGGGATTGCCTGGCAGATCAAATAACACATTACTTTGGAAAGGCCTCTCCTCAAGCCAAGTTGCAACCAGACACCCACTGAACCATGACAGCCACTGAACCAGAAGTACATGTCATAAAGCTGTATAAATGCCAGCATCTAAAAAGTCGAATCCGATCAACTATAAAATGTGGGAATAATGTTTTCTTCAAGATCAGAAATAAACCTAACAGTTCCTCGGCTAGTCATTTTTGTATGAAAATGAAAACTACGTATCAGTAAATGTGGCTACAACAGGAGCTACTGTGAAGGACTGTAGCCCCTTTGAAGGTTGAGTACTACTAAGCTGTGCCACAATGGAACCACTAGACTCAGCAGTGCTGTGTTTACATAGTTGCCAGGGAACAGTGGAGAGACATAATCCAGCTCCTGGCATGAGCCAGACTGGTAGTGTGTCCGTGTAACTGTAGGGAGTGGCTGGGGAAGTTGTGTAAGCTCTCTGTCACTCTGTCACAGTAGCCGTCAGGTAACAAGCAGTCCTATTTGCAGGTGAACATTTACAGTTGGACTTGTATCTGGAGTAGTGCACCAGCCACAAGGTGTGTGGTCAGTGTGTGTGGTCAGTGTCCGCTGCAGTAGTCAGTGCCATGAGGTGACAACCAGAACAATCTCTGCATTGCTACTGTTGTGTGACCAATCAAGAAGAATCTGCTCTGGATCAATGGATAATTGTCCACTACAGATAAGTGAGTGTTAATCATGTACCTGCTACATACTGCAAAGTGATAAATGTGGATGTAACTGTTACTGCAGAGACGTGACTGACGAAATTACTGCTGCTTTCAATGTGCTCAAATAAGTGAAAGCTACTTTGGAGAGACCATCATAGTTACGTGTCATTTTGAATTGATCACTTCAGAAGTGACTGTTACTACGAGCAATTTTTAAGTGACCATTGCAGAAAAATTCTCACTACTTTGTAGAGTGCACCCCAGCATCATGAACCGTAAGTCTGCTAGTGCAAATGCTATCTCACCCGAGAATAAAGACCGTTTGCCCGATATCAACAATGGCGACAAACTGTTATTCCCTCGACAGAAACCGCCATGGCATCGCAATGCCAGAGCCGATCTGTTCAGCTTTCAACTGCCACCACGTACAAAGCCAGCCACCCACTCAGACAAGTGGGCTAGCACACCGGCTCGCGTCGGCTCCATGCAAAACAGACATCATGTTTCTGCCGGTGGAAACGTTTTCATCAAATTTCGGAGGTGTAAATGGAACGCGATGGCCAAGGTGAACTCACTCGAGAACCGAGATCGTCAACCTGCAGGTGGCGCCGGTGTGAACATTTTTGATGAGAGGCCGAACTGGCATGCTGAGGCGAAAGTAGGGTCACGTGACACGAGAGTCGGTGAGAAATCAGAGCAGAAACAAGATGTTAGAATTGTTAATAAGCTGCCGCAATGGAGGCAAAGGTCAAAGATTGGATCACTTGACAAAGTGAAGTATAGACAGGATGTGCTGGCAGGAAGGGTTCCACTATATGGCAGCCAGCCAAACACTGAACACACTGTGCCAAACAGTGAACAAATGTCAGAAATCGCTCAAACGTGATCGATCAATTAACAGTGATTGTGCTAACTTAAGGATGATCACTCAACTGTGAAGGTGATTACTCAGTGGAACTGTGATCATTCGACCACGACAGTGATCACTCAACCACGAAACTGGCACTTGATGTGTATCTATGTGTTATGGTTAATACTGTTTGTTTGTTTGTTTATTTATTTATTAATTATACATTAGAAAATACCAGCAATGTTAATCAAGTGAATGGTATTTGAGTTTTCCTTTATGAGTTAATATGATTTGATTGTCAGTGACAAAACCAACAAAATCTACATTACTGCCCACTGGCAAACATTATTAAAACATGGTGTCATCTACATTGTATTATATACTGACAAACAAAACTATGTCAAAGAAAAATGTATTCTAGAATATTTGCTACGTCTTGCATGTTCCTCTGAGGCATATTATTTAGGTATTTATTACTGTTAAATTTATTTACATTTTAAATTAGTTTTATGTACATAGCTATTCTACCATAAATAAACTTTGGTACTGATACTGGTGTTGTTAAAAGTCACGTGACCTCTGATACCCTCCCTCACCCCCACCCACCTTCTTGTCGCCCCCAGTTGGCTTGTGTTGTATGTTGTCCTTTGACCCGACCTTTGACTGCGCCTTCTCTTTGAAGTTCAACTTCTGCGTTTCAATCTGTAAGACACAAAACATTGAGGACATGTGGACAAGACTTGTACAGCAGTCAGTGACAGCTGCGGCAAGCTCTGTAACAAACACTGTAACAAACACTGTAACAAACACTAACAAACATGGTAATAAACACTGTAACAAACACTAACAAACATTGTAATAAACACTGTAACAAACACTAACAAACATTGTAATAAACACTGTAACAAACACTGTAACAAACACTAACAAACATTGTAACAAACACTAACAAACATTGTAATAAACACTGTAACAAACACTGTAACAAACACTGTAACAAACACTGTAACAAACACTAACAAACATGGTAATAAACACTAACAAACATTGTAATAAACACTGTAGCAAACACTAACAAACATTGTAACAAACACTGTAACAAACACTAACAAACATTGTAATAAACACTAACAAACATTGTAACAAACACTGTAACACACACTAACAAACACTGTAACAAACACTGTAACAAACACTGTAACAAACACTGTAACAAACACTGTGACAAACACTGTGACAAACACTGTAACATACACTGTGGCAAACACTGTAACAAACACTGTGACAAACACTGTGACAAAACACTGTAACATATAAAGCAACAAAACATTCATGTTATCCACTTCAAGTTCATCTCACAAAATATTGCAATCAACTGGGGTATGAGTGCAGGGTGTCTAACTGGGACAAGAGGGGTGACAAAGTGAGAAAAGAGGGGTGTCTAACCCTAAACAGGGAACATTGTAAAAGACGAAAAACTAGGATGTCCTGAACTTATATTCTGCTGGGTTTTTTTCTCCAAATGTAAACTCATATCTCATGTACCTTTCTACAGCAGGTTACAATGAAACTGCTTTATTAGAATTACAGCCTGCTAAACCTATAGCCAGTGAGTGTAGAGTGGATAACAGCAACAGTGAACACAGACTGGGTGAATAGCCAGTGAATGCAGAGTGTATAACAGCAGCAGTGAACACAGACTGGGTGAATAACTCCTGATAACTAGCTTTACTGTGTTCGTTGTGTGTACTGTGTTTATTATTATCATTAACGCACCACCAGTTGGTAGCTGAGAGTCTGAAGGTCTGAGGAAGTGACTGACCACAGCAATGGACCATGCAGTGGACTCACCAGGGTAAAGAACACTCAGACTAAAAGTTACTGTATTAAGAAACCAAGACAGTCGTCCACTGTACACTCCTGATGTGACAACTATCTGCTACTTGAGGGGAACAACTTCAAAACACATCCTTGTTCCAGCTGCAGTATATTGTGTACTTGTAAATATAAGTAATGTCAAATACACTGACCAGTTGACCATGTCCAAGACTCTCAACACACTTCTTACAGTTCCAGCAGCTAGACCCTCTGTCTAGTCCATCTACGAGTTCCCTGTTTGTTACCAATCGTTGTTCAACAACCAAGAGTTCCTCTGTGATACATCCACCATCTGAGTGTCTCCAGTGACTTGTGGTTACTATGGTAACATGTCACTAACCAGGGGATGATGTCAGCTCCCTGGAGTGATGTCACCGCTATACTTGTCTCATGTACATTTGAAACAACCCAAACTGCTACAAAAGCAATGTACCATTTTGCTATGATTGAGCAAGCATATTTATGCATATACTGTAATTGTTGTGTTACTTCATCTATACACCTTGTCCTTTGGGGGTCAAACCCTGGGGAAAAGTAAAATATATTTTTACATTGTTGACTACTGGTCAGAACTCCTGAAAGTTTGGCCCCCAAAATACACATCGTCTAAGAGTAACAATTGAATACACACACATATGTTAGGTTGAACATAGATCAATACCAATGTGCATACACCCTGGCAGGTCACATGACTTTACGCACTAGGCTGAAGTTAATCCGGTGAACTATAATCACACCGATGTAACACGTGCTACCATCTAGTGACTATAAGTGTCTATACATCTTCGATTTTGGTATGGCTACTACGTGCGCAACTAGGTACTCTGATGGACAGGTTCAGGTGTTATTCGACCAGTAATTTGGTGCCTACACAACAACTGACCACTCAGTGGTCTTGGACACATTGAAAATTGGTCTGACCTTTCAACCTATGTTTTCTACATTCATTAAACTCAAAACACCAAACTGCTTAAAAACCAAACAATACAAATCATGTTGGTCCCAGGGTTACAGGGTGTCTTTGCTGGGCGAAAATACAGTGAAAGGTAAAATAGAAGGTCTATTGGTTCTTTTAAGGTTGCCATGGTAACTAGACCATACCTTCTTCGTTCCTCCGCCAGCCTTGTGAGCCGCGTTATCGAGGGACCCAACTTTTGATTCCACATTCCATTCCAACCTTTGTATTTCAATCTGTTTATTCCGAGTGTGCACGCATGTTTGGGTGCACAAAGTGTGCAGGAAGCATAGACAAGACATGGTATAAAGGTGTCACATTTGTAGTTAAGTGCAAGAAGCAACTGCAACAAGAACAAAGGTGCTGTGCGAAAGACACAAAACTGTGTATTATAAATTTCTTTTAAACTTTGTATATGTAAACGTAATCATCCTCGCAAGTCAGGGGTTGTTGCGTTGTGTTACTGTACCCCGTTACTGCACCCCGTTACTGCACCCCGTTACTGCACCCCGTTACTGCACCCCGTTACTGCACCCCGTTACTGCACCCCGTTACTGCACCCCGTTACTGCACCCCATTACTGCACCCCGTTACTGCACCCCGTTACTGTACCCCGTTACTGTACCCCGTTACTGCACCCCGTTACTGCACCCATTACTGCACCCCGTTACTGCACCCCGTTACTGCACCCGTTACTGCACCCCGTTACTGCACCCGTTACTGCACCCCGTTACTGCACCCGTTACTGCACCCCGTTACTGCACCCGTTACTGCACCCCGTTACTGAACCCCGTTACTGCACCCCGTTACTGCACCCCGTTACTGCACCCCGTTACTGCACCCCGTTACTGCACCCCGTTACTGCACCCCGTTACTGTACCCGTTACTGTACCCCGTTACTGTACCCGTTACTGTACCCCGTTACTGTCCCCCGTTACTGCACCCCGTTACTGTACCCCGTTACTGCACCCCGTTACTGCACCCCGTTACAGTACCCGTTACTGTACCCCGTTACTGTACCCTGTTACTGTCCCCCGTTACTGCACCCCGTTACTGTACCCCGTTACTGCACCCCGTTACCCCGTTACTGTACCCCGTTACTGTACCCCGTTACAGTACCCGTTACTGTACCCCGTTACTGTACCCCGTTACTGTACCCTGTTACTGTCCCCCGTTACTATACCCTGTTACTGTACCCCGTTACTGTACCCCGTTACTGTACCCTGTTACTCTACCCCTGGATGATCACCTCCTAAAACCTATAAAATTGCAGCAATTGACTTCACCAGTCACTACAGCATCAACCATGAGAACAGTGCAAATATCCACACCAACTTGACTATGGAAACAGGACTGATGGGAATCCAAATATAATGACCGAATAACATCCTAAATGTTGCATGTAACAGGAGCAGCGAGTGGTTGAAATCACCCAAAATTACATCACATGACCAGAAGCCAAGCGATTATATTTGCTTACATTAAAAGAAGAGTTTTTCAAAGGAAGTTTTTCAGAGTGATGAATAGGACAAATATTTTGGGGCGGGTTTAGCCGACTTGAGGTGTCGAAAACTGGGCGGGTTTATCCGAATTGAGGTCTAAAGGGTTAAGCAGATTAAATATGTTTCTACAAAAACAATAATGTATTTGCAACAGCACAACACAAATATGAAATTGGAACAAATATTTGGGTTTGTTTTTAGGAAAAAAGTAAATACAATAATTCCAGAGATAATTTCATTACTAACTTAAAAGGTTGCCTAACCATAACATTTTTGCTTAAACCACTGTTCAAAAATCCACTGAGAAACTTTTATCTAGAAGTACTTCTTCATGTATCCATGAACATTCCGTTGCCATGGTAACCAGACCATACCTTCTTCGTTCCTCCGCCAGCCTTGTGAGCCACATTATCGAGGGACCCAACTTTTGATCCCACATTCCATTCCAACTTTCGTTGTTCGATCTGTTTATACCCGCCACGAGTGTGTATGCATATGTGCGTGTGCACGTCCAAAATGTGCAGAAATGAAGAAAGCAGAAAGCAAGAAAGCTACGTTACACAAATGTCACATTTGTCTGAAAGATCAGGACTGAACCGGTGCAGGTAAGACGGTGGTGCGTAACCCTAACAAAACAGTGCATTGACATCTGTTCTTTTTTAAGCTGATAGGGTGATTAATTATTACGTTTTAAATTAATTTTTAACTTCTTTCGTTTCATACAAATTTCACAACAAAAGATTGAACTGATCTAATATTGACTGTGACATTTGTGTAAGAGATATTTGTTATATCAAACCATAAAACTCTTAAATTTGTTTCAACTCAGCTTAAATTCAGCACAAATAGCAAAGTGACTACCGGAATACATTATTAATACATAAACACATGCTGCAAAATATATTATTCATGGCTCCAAGAATGGTTTATTGTATGATGTGACTTACTTCACAACTGGAAAAAAAATGGGTCGAAATATTGTACTCATCGACACATTTTTCCTCCAAAGTAAGTCAAATCATACAATAATACATGCTGCAAAGTTGACCAAAATCTGTGACACCTAAATAATTATTTGGATAGCAACTGAACTGTATTCGTTGGTTTAATCACTGGTTCAAACCACACAAATTGTGAACAATTGTATGCATTGGTTTAAACATACAAATTGTGAACTGTAAACATTATTTTACACAGCACACATTGTAAACAAAACACCAACACTGATACTGTACTTCTGGTTTATGTCTTAACCAGGTTTAAAATTAAATAAACTCAAATAATAAAGTGCTTGGAACAACACAACACAAATCATAGTTATGGTCATAAATAGTTTGTGTTTGTAAATAAAAACTAAATACAGTAGTCCCCCTTCTGAGTGAACAGACATTTGCAAATGAGATTGCCACAAATGACTGCCTGGCACTTCTAGGCAATCTGTGGCATTGGCTCTTGGCAACTGAAAAGGTTAAATGTGAAGTAAATGTCTGGCTGCCATTGGCAGGCGGCTGTTGGAAATGTGGGTCACTCAAGAGGGGGCTACTGTATTGATCAGGATAGGGGGAATCTTAACTAGAACAACTTTGTGTATTAGTTGCCATGGTAACTAGACCATACCTTCTTCGTTCCTCCGCCAGCCTTGTGAGCCGCGTTATCGAGGGACCCAACTTTTGATTCCACATTCCATTCCAACTTTCGTACCTCGATCTGTTTATACCAGCCACGAGTGTGCACGCATGTGTGCGTGTGCGCGCGCACAAAATGTGCAGAAATGAAGAAAGCAGAAAGCAAGATATGTTACGCAAATATCACAATTTGCCTGAAAGCGCCAAATCATACCTGCGACGAGAACATGATGGAAGCACAACAGAAACTACAGCGGTCACTGTGTGAAAGACTCTTTCGCTTCCAACCTGTCACACTTACTTACTTAATGTATTTATAACTGCCTTCAATTTTAAGTGTCTAATGTTTGTGGAATACTTTTTAAAGCATCTCCTCAATATTGTTTGTAATTTGTCTCATTTCACACCAATTCCCCACTGAAATGGCATCTAGCTGTATCTGTCACCTGCTGTATTGGTAATAATAAGCATTTAAGCCGCCATTCCATATGTACAAAAACACATATGAACGCAGCATCTGAAACACCTCTGGTGACGTCATGTTCGGGAACTTAATCTCTGCTTCCTGTTTTGAACCACCGCTGCATTGAACAATTACATTTCTGCAGACCCAGCTGTATGACAACAGTCACCTGTATCCGTATGACAACATTCAAGTACATATGGTTGATACTACCTCGGTATTCATATGAATTTCTACTGTGCACTTATGTCATGTCCATACGTATGGAATCGTAGCTTTAGTTTGACAACTATTACATCATCTCATATTAACATCATCTCATATTATTATACACATTTCCTAATACCCTGACTGATGGTCACCAATGATGGCTGTAATGATTCCATCTATGTTTTTAAACTAGTATTATATATGCAAAAAGTAGCGAAATGTCACTGAACTCTGACCTTTTTATCGCCCCCTTCTGCCTTGTGTTGTATGTTGTCCTTTGACCCCACCTTCGACTGCGCCTTCTCCTTGAAGTCAAGCTTGCGTGACTCGATCTATAAAACATGGCAGCAAACATAAAACAAACACAAAATGAGACCTAGACATCACATCAGTAGAATCATGTTAACACAAAGTGTACCCTTCACACGTGTCTAGTCGTAGCACATGTTTGAAGTGTCTAGATACACCAGGCAACTACTGAATTGAGTATTACAAGGAACGTCCCACAATGAGAGGTGACGTGACCATGGAGAGGTTTTCATAATGGAAATATGTGCATTACAGAGAGGTGTCTTGTAAAGAGATTTGTCCACTACAAGTGGGTGCCCATTATCGAGATGTGTCCATTATGGAGAGGTGTCCATAATAGAGAGGTGTAAAAGATAGTCGTCTGCTACAGAGAGGTTAATAATACAGATATGTCTATTATAGAGGTGTCCACCATAGAAGAGTGGCCTACTATAGAAGGATGTATATAATGAAGGTGTCCAGTATGGAGAGGTGTCCATTATAAACAGGTGTCCATTGTGGGAGTCTTATATATTCTCGGCCCCACACTATTCCACTGGTTGTAATTTTCTCTGCTCACAAATTTGGGATAACTTAATGAAAAGTTATTTTACAATTAACTTAAAAAGAAGCTTAGCCACAGTATTCTGATAAAAATCACTCCACCAGAATCCACTGAGGAAAGTCTTAACTAGAACTACTTTTTTACATTTGTGAACATTCTGTTGCCATGGTAACTAGACCATACCTTCTTCGTGCCTCCGCCAGCCTTGTGAGCCGCGTTATCGAGGGACCCAACTTTTGATTCCACATTCCATTCCAACTTTCGTTGTTCGATCTGTTTATACCAGCCGCGAGTGTGCACGAATGCGTGTGTGAAAGCACGTGCGCACGCCGCACACGTAAAATGTGCAGAAAGGAAGCAAGAAGCAAAGCAAAGCAAAGTGTGTTACTCGAATGGTTCATAAGTTTTCTTGTAAACGTGTCAGCAAGTATTCATACAGTGCATGTGTACAAGATCAGTGCCTACACCCTGTTTATAAAACATGACGAACACATAACTTCTCATGAATTAACATTTCACCAACTGGTATATTTCTAAAACTATACTACTCCTTCCTTGCTGAACTAGCCAGTGTTTTATGTCATATAGGACATAATAACCAATTAGAGTGACAATAACCAGATATTCTTAGACGTATCGATATCTCTGTTTTGTGGAATATTCCATCGATAACGGAATTAATATCTTTCCTGTTTTTATTCGAATAAATAACACATTAAGTTGTGCTATGAAATTGTTGTCTGAATGAATTAAAACACTTCTAATTTCCAGTTAAGTATTCTATTAAACCATGCCATCAGCATATTCTAGGATTATTTGATGGTTATCATGATTTATTATGATATAAAGTGGCCTTCTCTTCATGCATACACAATACACTGTACATTTGTTTAAGTTTGGATGAGTAATTCTAACATATGACTGTCAATTAAAACTGGATTTTTAACCAGGAGTATGACCCTTAAAACTCTTGGGCCTTCCCAACACAGCCCTTCTTTAACTTAGTAGAACAACAAAAATCTGCTACTAAACTAAGACTTCAACTGTCCCTTCAGCATCAGGACAATCATTACATGAATACTTGATGTGGACAGAGCCATAATTGTGTAGAAAGTCACTACTGATTACTGAAGTGTGTATCTATATTAATTATGGATAGTTTGTTACTTTTGATACACATCTCTGTGCTACCAATTTCCTATATTTGCTGTTGATTGCTAATCACTCATCAAAGCAGAATCAACTACCTAAGTATTTGGGATAAGAATTAAGTGTACTGGTCCTAAGATGAATTCCTGAAATTAATTCTTGGAAAAACTTGATGACTACCAGAAGAAAGTGTTTGAGATGAATGAAATCTTTGTATTTGTTGCCCTGACATGAAGACAGGGCTAAAAAAATTAGTCTATAGACTCATTGTAATGTTCCTCTCCACGGAAATCTTTAGTAAAAGGCGAAAGATTTATGCGTGGGCTGAAGAGAAACCAGAGTGAAGAGTAAATTGCGAAGTTGTACTACATATATGGAGGCTGCCCTGCTATAATGTGGTGTCAGTGAATGTTAAATATATTTTAAAGGATGATAATTAATTTCTCTTTAAAGCAAACTTAATATATTTGCATATCCTACACTTTTATAATTATGAATATATTTTAGTACTGAACAATTAAGTAATTTATATGGTAAAGATGTAGTTATAAGCAAATAGTGATTATGTTCTTTGACAATGTGTGATGTGTCGCCACCTGGTGGACAATAAGTGTATGACTGACCAAGACCTAACATGTCAGAACATCTTATGCTACTGGTCAATTTGCAAGTGTTGGACAGTTCAATCAGCTTTATATACACAAATCTGTCACTTTAAACCTTTATATTGAAGCTTAACATTTATCAAACTGAAATAGCTGACTAATTAAGACACATTCACAATTCATTTAATTTCAAAAAAACACAAACAACTGAAAAATAATACAATTTATCAAATGAAACATAATTATAACTCATTGCACAGTCATCAAATATTCACAAGCCAAAGTGGAATTTGTCTTTTCTGACCCAATTGGGAAGAGGAAAAGGGAAGAAAAAGGGCTTACATACCTTCCTCTCTCCTCCGCCAGCCTTGTGCTTTGCGTTGTCCATCGACCCAACCTTTGACGTCACCTTCCACTCCAGCTTCTGACTCTCCACCTGAGGAGGTAGGAATGCTATCTTACACTCACACGTGGAACAACAAAATGCCCCAATTATCACTCACTATGATGACATCATCTAGAGATCACCACCCATTTTTCTCAGGTAGGAGAAATGCACTACAGAAAAGCAGAGCATCAAAACATAAACAAAAACATAAGTGAATCCCATATGTATTATGTGCATTGTCTTGCACTAGTTGATTTATCTTTTTGTTTATCTGCACATCGCACTAGTTTTTATGAAAATAAATTGCAATTTACAAAGTCTTAATGGCTCCTGTGATACCGACTCTTAAGAGTCAAAGAACCTTCCATTATACTACTGCAGAATTACATTGTTTGTATATATAAACCCACCTTTTTGTTCTTAATAAGCCCTTTTTATAGATGTACTTAGCACTCCATGCAAACATAGTCGGACAGAGCAAACTGGTTTTCTCATAAAATCTAAGTCTTGAGTGAAATTGAATTATCCTTATGATAAGCAAAACTTGTAAAAAAAAAACATGCCCCAAACTAGGTGGTGATTAATGCACACGCTGCAAAGACTGAGCCCGTGTCAAGAATTTGCCCAAGGTCTAAAAGGTTAAACAAATGTAATCGTCTAAACAACTGAATGTTACAGATGACTAAGCTAGAGGGGAGCACATGTTGACATACCTTGCGCGCGCCACCACCAGGGCGGTGTTTGGCGTTGTCAAGAGATCCAACCTTCGATTGCACTTTCCATTCCAGTTTCTTGCTTTCAATCTATAACAAACGAACAGGGAACAAACCGTGCAGTAAAATCACATTTAAGCTGTTGGTCAATGAAAATCTGCAACAAACGTTTGCAACAAATGTTAAAATTATAAAAACTACATTGGATTAAACATTAATTTTTTATGTTCAGTTCAGTTGCGATGATGATCAGTTAAGCTACCTTTCTACCAATAATTACCCCCCCTATAGTTGATTCCTGGAAAGAGACTAGACATCATCCCTTAAGCCTTGTTACAGGTGCGTTCTGTTGATTCCTCACCTTCCTGTCTCCGCCCGCCGCCTGGTGTTTTATGTTGTCCTTCGAACCACAACGACTCGACACTGATGAGAAATCTTCCTTCTTGCTGAAGATTTTCACCTTTAAACACAAGTCATAAAAATACTCATTGGCACTCCTGAGTTAATTCACAGAGTTCAAATAAACAGCTATGATCTAAGATGCATGACATTTTCCAAGAAATGTATAAGTATAAATGTATACAATTATAACATGCTGTCGTATAAGTTTAACTTTCACTAAATGTTTTTAATATATCCAAAGTTGCAAACACAGAAATAATTTGTTTTACATACTTCTGTCTCTTGTCAGGCAAGTCTTTGTCACGTTCTGATCTGATGACAACTTATAGATTCCCTCTTCTCACGTTATTGGTGTTTGTTTGTCAAGTGTAAATAATGCCATTGCCCAATACATTTTCTGCCCCTGATACAGTCTACTTGCCAAAATGTGAAAACCTAGCTGCCATTAATCCTTTAGATATGCTAAAAAGATGCCACAACTTCTACACATCTTACCATTGTATCCATCTTTCCCACCAAATACTATATGTTAATTGCAATATCCAACATTCCCACTTTATCATTCATTTACACAAATCTGGAGTCACTACGTCAGTGTACGCACATTCCCGCCACCAGGGGTGTGTCGACTGTTATCAAGGGAGCCGACACGAGACTTTGTTGATGACATGTTCGGGGTGCGGCCACTAGATGGAGCTGCAGTGACTCGCGGAGACGTCGGCTTGGTGCTGCTGCCGTTTGCTGGAAATACCAAAAGCAAAATAAAAGTTTCATATATACATGTTACGTCACAACTTGTTAGTTTATAAAGACATTATCTGCGGGTCTTCATCAAACCTTTTTTTTGGGGAGGGATGAACCCATAATAGTTTATGCTCTAAAAAATCTACTTCAAGTCCCTGCAATATTCATAAACTGCAGCACCCAAACATTATTCAATAACATCCAACACTAAAGTTTAGTGTTGTTAGTATATTTTATACAATAAACTTGTATTAAAAAATTCAAGTAATCAGAATTGCTAGTTTTAAAACAATAAATATAATTATATTATATATATATATAATATATATATATAGTTATATATGTATTATATATATATATATGTATATATATATATATATATATATATATATATATATATATATATATATATAAATAACAGATGAAAATTACTAAAATCTTGCAATATCTCGAAACTTATAATTTTCACGGGAACATCATAACATTTTGCTTACGTTTTGCTGATGTCAAAGTGGCTCCGCCTGGTTTCCTTGTGGTGGACTTGTGTTTCGGTGTCGTTACTGGCGTAGTTGGTGCAGCAGTTCCAGCTGTGCTCTGTTGAGACAGGACGTGTCACATGACTTCATGAATAAACATGACATAACTTGTCACATGACTTCATGAATAAACATGACACAACGAACAGTTGTGACACCAACTAAATCTACATTAACTTCCACAGATATAAATTATCATAAACATAGACATATATAATATATATTATTTCACATACCATCATTAAATGTGTACTGTGATTTCCAGATGCTAGTCTCAAATATTTTGTTTCAAAATTACTCATTTGATTCAAATATTAAAATGAAAAAATCAAACATTTATTAAAATGATGAAATGTAACATTTATTCATAGATCTATTTAAGGACCAAAATACACAACCAGACTTCCTGTAGATATATTTTTAAGATTCATGGAAAACAATACAAAATATACACTCAGCTTAGCCTTCGATGAACTGATATGGGAGTAAAAAGGATGTAGGACTGCACGAGCAACACAATTTTAATAACAAAATAATTCTACGATTTTTTTAACAGATTATCTGATAATGACATGACTATAACACTGAAATTATAATCTGCAAATCACATTTTGTTACCTAATTACTATTGCAAGTTTTTTCTGTGGGAGGGTTTAAATTCTCCATATTCCATTAATAGATGTGCTATTCTAAATGACATTAATGACAAAGAATGAAGAATGTGACAGTTGACTGTCAGTCAACTCATTGACCCGGAGTGACAGCTGTCAATCATCCAATGCCCCAGCTATCTTTATAACCTCCATGTGATAACACAGACCATACATTTGCTGTTCACACACGGCTTCACTTCAATGGTTTCATTGCTGACTTCATTGTCTCCAAATTAGCTAACCACTGCCATCTGGTGTGTGTAAGTTGTCACTTAAAGCCACTGAGTTAGTTTAATTTTAACCACAATGGAAATTATGAGGACAGCTCAGTGCTTGCCCTGTTCTGTCAGATACCAGTGCCAGAACGCACTCAGTCTAAGGTGACTGTATGTTTCTCATATAACATGTTTCAGTCCATCAGAGGTGTTAATTCAAACACAATTTAGACTTCTCTGGGAAGTATTCAATCATGCTGTTGTTTACTGTGCAAAAAATCTACAAAAATATACACTACTCTCCAGAGTTATATACTCATTCATACAGTCGAGTCAACTGCAACAATATGAAGTCAATGAAATCGCCCAGTTTAAAAATATCAGCAAAAGGATTCAAACTCAGATTCTCTCAATTGACAGTCTGATGTATGGATGTTATTCACCTGCTAGGCTGGTCTACTGGCATTGTGTGGAACTTCAGTTACGGGAAGTTCAAATAATCTTCGCACCTTAATGGCAGCATAGCTGAAGCTTCCCCCAGAAGTTGAGATGGTGTTTGACTGAACAAGTGTGGCAAGGAGTAAAGTGTACAGTGCTTTGAGTACAATTTAAAAATCTGATTACTGTGCTAAGTAAGAACCTATCTTTACTTTAGACAACTGGACAAACATTATAGCACATAGCAAAACACACTTTATGCAGAACTGCTTCTTTAAGAAACCAGCGGGTGAATGAATAAGTAAACTGACAAAAACCTGCAAATAATTTCTATATCTGAACTTGCACTAGCTGGAGGTTAGCTAAACACAGTCTTCAGGAGATCCCTTCTGGGAATAACAGCATTTCCTCTCTTATTTCTGTTCCCATAGCAACCAGTGTCCATTACAATTCACCCAGAAAGGACCTTGGCCACAGGCAGCTTGCCTGGTAATCATGCACCTGACTTGAGTTCTAGGAACGTGTTATGTCTGTAACGCTTCTTGCCTGTTGTTAATTTGCTCCGCATACAGGCAGACATGCACGCATGCCCACATGCATGTGTGCACACGTGCTTCTCTCACTAATGTGGCATGTAAACATGTGTGACACATCAAACTGTCATACCTGGCTCAGACTGAATGGGAAATTAACAAGCCTGATGAGTTCATTTACGCCATCAATGTTACTGATAGGAAATTATGCCAGAAAACCAGCAGAAAAGCCAACCTTCGAATACCACTTCACTGTTGTATTGTAGGTACAGCTGTGCTTTATTTTTAATAATGTTAAGATGCATAGACATATTACACATGTAGATGGATGTTTACAAATATAAACACAAACAGATGATGCATCACACCATGCACACACACTCACACACACACTCAAACACACTCACAAACACACACATACGCATGCATACATGCACACACACACACTCAAACACACTCACAAACACACATGCATGCAGCATGCACACACACACACACACTCAAACACACTCACACACACACACACACGCGCACACACACACACACACACTCAACACACACATCACACACACACACTACACACACACACACACACACACACACACACACACACACACACACACACACACACACACACACACACACACACACACACACACACACACACACACACACACACACACACACACACACACACACACACACACACACACACACACACACACACACACACACACACACACACACACACACACACACACACACACACACACACACACACACACACACACACACACACACACACACACACACACACACACACACACACACACACACACACACTCCTACCTCTGGTGTCTGACACAGACAGGCAGCAAACATGCGTCGGACTCTGGCAACCCTCGCAGCTGACATAGTGACACACCCCAATGTCACCAAAGGAATATACCTCCAGCACTACACAACACTGACCACTGTCACTAACCAACTGATGTCCAGCGGCCAGAGCAGATGGACACACAATATCATCTGCTAATCAACACCTGAGAACGACATCACATATGGAATAGACGAAGATGGACTCATACTGGACACACACTGGTGGTCATTTACACCTGGGTCATAGATCTTGATGACCATTGCCATGGAAACATGGACATTGCTTGATGACATCACATGCAAGCACAGACATTCAATAAATCAGTTTACTGACATGAATTCCCGGAAGCTGGAGACAGAAGACGAACCTGACACCTGTGTCATTATCTTCTCTCAGCTGATGCATAATTAGAGGGTAATTATTAGCCAGGTCTGGTATAAATATTGAGTTGCTCTGTCCACCATGGTTGTGCAGTGCCATTCTGCATGGCAGGCTCACACAAGGCTGAACAGGACAATACAGGGCTAAGCAGGAAGTCAGTGGTGACAATCAAATGATGTAAGAGTGACTCTATGGATGGACGGACGGACGGACGGACGGACGGACGGACGGACGGACGGACGGACGGACGGACTGACGGACGGACGGACGGACGGACGACAGGATGGACGGGCGAACGGACGGACGGACGGACGGACGGACGGACGGACGGACGGACGGACGGACGGACGGACGGACGGACGGACGGACGGACGGACGGACGGACGGACGGACGGACGGACGGACGGACTGACTGACGGCATGACAGCAAGACAAGTTACAGTCAGCAGCCATACCAGACAGAAAGACACCCAGACCACCAGTCACTGGAACTCTCATCAGACTGTCAGACTGCCAGACATCAAACAACCACACTGAGACAGCCAGACAAACCAGACTGACAGACTCCTGCAAATAGCCAGACATATACACAACCACACAGTCAGCCTGACAGACAGAGAAACAGGCAACCAGACAGTCAGAAAGTCAGAGACTGGGAATGAGAAATGCTGAAGTGAGTGAGCAACAGATAAGGCAATGTGGGGCAGACAGGAGCCAAGATGGCGGTGATTGAGTGAGATGTTGTTAAAGACACAGAGATTACCCCAGTGTGTAGGACAGACAAGACATTACTCCACATATTGATGTGTCGGCTTCTCATCTTCCTATAGATTACTCCGCCATAAACAGCTCACCGGAAAAAGTGTATGTGTACAAAATGTGTTGGACGTATTTTTAGCATGAAGCATTCAGCACAACTGCACAATAATGCCATGTGGAATGCACAGTGCCAGATATAAGTGTCTCATATTACCAAGTAATAAATGATTGATGTGACTATAAGCAGTGATCACATGTAACATTCACCTCTCACACAAAGCAAGTTGACATTTGTGGGAATGAGCACCGTCTGGCTGGCAGTATAGTCCTCTGAGGGAGCAGTTATGTACACATTTGTTAACAATATAAATACTAATGATTGTTTTACTGTACATACATAAACATGACATTTCAGAAAATAAAATCTCCAATCGTTGTCCCCTGACATCCCCTGGTAGTAGAATGTTTGGTTCCACTTGTGCACACATAGAATGCCTAATTACGGCTTATCGAATTTCGAGGTGTAACATTGCCACCAAGGATTCAAATTCCCTTTCCTCACACAAAACATTCCTTTGATGCGCACCAGAGAAGGTCAACAACTCCTGAGTGAGTGACTCCCTGCTGAGTCAACTGTTGATGACAATAAGCCAAGGACTGTACTGAGCAAAGACACTGCCAGTAGGTTTGCAGAGAGATGTCACCATGCTGCCTGTCTGTCTGAATATGACATAAACCACACCTGATACTAATATGAATGCTAGGAATAGCACAACTGTATTGTATCACCAATTATTGAAGTGTTATAGGTTTGTATTTTTTGTTTTATGAACACAGTAGGTCAACAGATGCATTTTCATAAAAACGTTTAAATTTTTGTATTATCTACCACGATAAACACAACAAAATCACCTCTTAAATCACAGTTCAAAGTCAAAATAATGTCAGCCATATCAACACAATATCTAAAAAAATACAATGGCTTAACTGCAGCATTTCCTGTGAAGATGCAAGACCCTTTGAGATTTCAACTCAGTTCGGTCCTTATGGGCCACTTGCGTCATGATTAATGTCTTACTGCCATAGAAACAGCCCGTTAGTTCACCTATAAATCTAAGTATAGTGACTGTCCATGCCACCCACACTCAGACATTATGCATAAGCTAGTTAAAGGTACACACAAGGAAAGGGCACAATTCCAGTTCATTGTACGACAACTATGTACACAATATCAGAGTTAATTAGATCAGAATAACTCTGCTTTGAGAATCAATTTTTTCATCCGTCTATACAAAATGCAATTTCATATCACAATGATCCAAGCACGACCGTTTGCAGAGTTCCTATTTATCAGTCGTGTTTGTATTGATTAAACTGCAATTCAATATTTTTTTCATCTTGTTCCTGATGTAAATTTGATCTGGTTTATTTGCATATTTTTATTTACTTTGGTGAAATCATTGACAAAGTATTACATTATTTCATATGAGATCTACCGAGGTAGTCAACATTTGGCCAGGAAAAATATTAAAATTAGTTGAGCTCTACATGAGTTTTGACACTTCGGCAAGGTGATCAAAGTAAATGCTTTCTATGGTTTTACCACAAATGTGGATATAATCAAGTAATAGAACATCTTCAACTGTGCAAGGTTTGTTTAACGTTGAGAGTTTATATACCATCAAACATAAAAATAGGCAACACATCTGTCAGGTAATTCACACTACTGACTGATGAATGACAGCTTTTGAAAACACATCCATGCATAATTCAGCACAAAATCAACGTCCATGTTTAATTCAGCACAAGATCAATAGACTGACCCAGATCTTGTTCCATGGAATATGCACAAGTTATGTTTGCTGCAAACTGGAAGTTGACCAACCCTTGGAGTGGACAATACACATTGATACTTGACAGTTCAACCAAAAGGTTCAACCAAACAGTTCAGGCGAGGTGACTCCTAGATCAATATTTGAACGGCATCTTGAGCACTTAGAACATAAAATATTCAAATGTTTATATATATATATATATATATATATATATATATATATATATATATATATATATATATATATATATGTCTGATTCTTATTCATGGAATATCACAGAAACCAGCTGAAGTTAAACTCACATGTAACAAGTCGGTTCTACATAAACAAGCCATTTGAGCAATTAGCAGAGACAAAGTCCCACAATAACCCGGCGTCCCACAGGTCAACTGACACCTGCAGTCACTGCTGACACCAGAGAGGAGAGTGATGAAAGATGACACACAAATGTGTCCCTCTTACACCAGGGCTGAGAACAAGAGGAAAACCTCTTGTCACCATCGGCTGTCAGAGAGTTGACGTGTTCTCCAGGTCACTCAGCTGTTGATGAGTCCCTAGTTACCAATTGGTGGACATTTCTACAAAGTCTGTGTGCAGTAAAAGAAAGCATGGCTGAATGCTTCCAAAGAAGACGGGATTGTTTGCAACTGAACTGGTCTGCCAAGGAATGAAGGGTGGAGCACTTGGAGCAGCCAAAAGCACTCGTAGCAGCCAAAAGCACCCGGAGCAGCCAAAAGCACTCGGCGCAGCCAAAAGCACTCGGAGCAGCCAAAAGCACTCGGAGCAGCCATAAGGACTCGGAGCAGCCAAAAGCACTCGGAGCAGCCATAAGGACTCGGAGCAACCATAAGGACTCGGAGCAGCCAAAAGCACTTGGAGCAGCCATAAGGACTCGGAGCAGCCATAAGGACTTGTAGCAGCCAAAAGCACTCGGAGCAGCCAAAAGCACTTGGAGCAGCCAAAAGGATTCGGAGCAGCCAAAAGCACTCGGAGCAGCCATAAGGACTCGGAGCAGCCATAAGGACTCGGAGCAGAACATTCCTTTTTGTGCTAGTGCCAAATGTAGACCAGTGTTAATGGCACATACAGAATTTAGACATTGAGATTTTAGTAAAATAATCAAACAGTTAATATTCATTGAACCAAACCTTCTCTGAACTGAGGGCCAGACACTCGACCACTCCTCTGTTTTGACTTGTGTCACATGACATGCTCATTACAAAGACCATGTGTCATGGCCGAAATTTTCAGATGTAAATCAAGCCATTTGTTGTGAAGTCAAGAAAGTCTGTTGAAACTAGCCAGGAAACACGAATGTCTACATATTCAAAGACAGTGATGCATTTGTAAATGAAAAACATCAAAGTTTACAAATCCATAAATAAATAAAAAGTATAACCACAAATTACTTTCAATATGAACCCTAATACATGCCTTAATTCCTGACATTCACCTGGCGAATTTCCAAATTTTATCAAACAATACAGTGATAACTACCCAATAATCACATAATTATTTATATGCCCCTTTCCACATACCTAGAAATATAGCTTCTTGTCTTGTCAACGATAGAAAAACGAATCCTGTCTGAGACACGGTATCCCGCCAAGTTGAACTGTGAGACTTGAATGAGCTCGGCCGATCAGAGCTATCACTTTTGTTCACTTATTAATAAATCCACCGGACGGCCATGTTTGTTACGGTTGGTCGTCGTGACAACGGCCATTTTCCACTCAGGACGACATTCCCATGTGCTGTGACCACTCTAAGCGGGACCAGTCAACAATGGGGACATTTGTTAGGAAGGTAAACACTCCTCATGGCAGGGCAGGGTGATTCTGTGGCGCGGCACAAACATTGACTTAACCGGCCTCAGTTCTAACTTGTGACACACGCAACGTGTTTACTACACGCCTCGGTGTGTTTGTTCGCTGGACACAAGCTCATCAAAAGATTGATAAATGTATCGGTGCACTCAGGAAGTGATTGATAACTCTCTGGAGACGGCATGAAATGATCAGTAAATGTATGTAGCCACACCTGCGTGATTCATTCGAGACGAATCGGAATCGGGTGTGTTTATTTGACGCAAATGAAGACTGGTTGACACCGGTATATAAACAACTTCCCCATTAGTTGTCGTACAAATATATCAACAGATAAATAGGATATTAGTAATATGTTTATATATAACATACGACAATCCTAAGTACCTGGCATGCATATGGCATTTCGTGTCCATTTATTAGTTGTATATAAACGACATATTAAACTGCAAATAAGCCATCTGGTCAGAGAATGGCGCCAATTAGAAATAGAAAATAGACTACCAAATATTTACATCGCAATTATCATAGCTAATTACAAGATCAATGTTCATGTAAGGTTAAAGTAAATCAGACACTTCTTGTTCTAGCTACGGGGATAAACAATACATATTTAGAATGAGTTTCAATATTTGATAATTTTCTATGCAATGTAGTTTTATCACATAACTAAAAAACATCCAAGAACATGTGACAGACAAATCTGCAACTGGACCTTCTCATCTGATAATAATCTTCTCGTGTCACATTACAAACGGCCAACTGACCATAGAAAGTCAATCCACATATATCAGTACTACTGAGGAATATCCTAATTCTCATAATCGGTGTCAGAACTATACTTAAGTTATGTTGTAAGAAATTAACTTACTTTGGAGCATATCTTTTGAAACGTACGACGTTTTGACCATTCATATATTAATTTATTCATTCATATATTGTACTTAAGGTGTCTTAAACAAGAGGCTTAAACCTTGTTTAAGCCCCTCAATGAGAGTACTCAGTGGCCCGGGTAAATCCAATCACATTTCCATTTCAATAGAGAAGCTAAGTAAACTACGCTTACGGCAGCAAGTTTACAGTAGTATAAATAGTCTACACTCTGGCTGTATGTCCAGTGCTATGTCTATAGACACTTCCACACCTTCAAAGACCTCTTTTGTAAGCAGATCAATATTGCTATAAAATGAAAGATGCAAGATTGAACTCAGAAATTGTAGTCAGTTGTTTTATTAAAATACTCACTAAAATGTATAATTAAAATATGCATTGTAGTACATACCCACAATACTTAATTCTTGACTAATTGTAATAGTATAAAATTCCTTGTAATCCTGAATTTGGTAGCACAGTACAATGAGCTAAATAATCTCATTAGCATATAGATTTACTAAGACTGGGCAAGATGGCCACTTAGAGTGAGTAGATGGCATGTGGACAAGGAAGCCTTTGGCATATCGAAAGTATGAAAGGATGTGCTCAGATTTGATGAAGTCATATTAAAGAAACGTCTTCAGATGATGGCAAAATTATTCTATATTTCCTGTTGACAGAGAACTGGTCAAAATGTGTTTATCATACACATATTTTATTATGTTTCTTGTCATATTTTATTAACTATTCCAATAAGAATATCAATAACTAAACATTACTACTGAACAGTATATTTTGCAAACCAGTTAAGATACATACTTCAAGTTTTGCATTGTCATGGATACATAATTTCCTGGCAAGAGAAGCAGAACAATGACCATATGTACGATAATGAAAAAAATTAAGGTATAAAATTATGTGACAATTGAGCAAGATTTATTATTATACTACTTCAGTTAGTCTCATTTACATGGATGTTTTAAATTACGATGCTGTTGATACTTGTAGCCATTGACTGCAAGCAGCCAGACACAAGTGCACAGCTTTTACTTGTTTAATGAAAGCTGGTCGAATTAATGCACTGACTTTGTCACACAGGCAAATACTTACCAGACAGGGACTGCCTACTTCACTTGCATTCTGACTGCTAAAGCCACATATTTCCTGAGCTAAATATAGGCTTTACCCATAGCTTTAATGGATTCTCTTTGATTGAATAACGTCTGCATGTCAAGAGTACCCGTACAAAAGATTTATAAGCAGACATGAACATTTCATCAGACACAGCCGTGCTTAGTCGTTTGTACAAATAATATTTATCATTCGCCCAGAATTGTCAAGCTGCAATAAGCTATGTAAAGTCCAATGTCTGTTGCACTTGATTACTTCTGAAAGGTGCTAAAATCTATTACTTTTGTGGTTATAAAACCATTGTAACCCAAAAAAATCATAGTTTTTATGTTATAAATAATCTTAGAAGTGCTAATCTAACTATATGAACAAGTAGGGCTGTCACCACGGCAGTAGAATTTAATAACTTATATAACATCAAGAGCAATGTGAGATAAATCTGAAACATTGGTTTTTCGATTGCTACTTAGGAAATATAAATCGAAGCTGGTTTTTTATCTCATTATCTCTGCCAAAAACCTTTTAGAAGTTTAACTTTTATTATGTAAATGTTTTTATCTGGTCTACTTCGATCACAGCCGTACCACATGAAATATGAATCAACACATTGACTTGTGTGTCATGGCTTGTTTTTTGCCAAGACTCAAGTTGACAACTGAAGTTTGTTGACAGTACTGCAGCAGGGCCATCACTCACGACGCTGACACTAACAGGGATGACAGACAGGATGACTGCAATGTTGACGTCAATGCCAAACATGATGATGATGACGATGACATCTTAAACAATATAGTGACAATGATAATGTTGTTGACGAGAATTATAATAGTGCCAGAAAGAAATAGATTCCCTGAACACAAGACGAGACTGACAGAGTTAAAACTCCCTTCATAGAACTACAGAAGACAGGATGGACATCATCCAAATGTTCAAAATCATCCAAGGGACCGACTCAGTTTGCCAGGCTACAAATGTCTACAACAAAGCAGTTGTTTCTGACAGCAGCCTCTGGTAACACCACAGGACACTGACAAGTTACAACCTCACAGCAGAATCATGGAACTCAGACCATCAAACAATACAAGTCCAGCCTTCAAACATAACCACAGAGACTATGACAATTACTTCACAAACTACCCTAGAGTAGACACATTGAGAGACAGAGCAGAGCATTCAATGATAAACAAAAAACAGTGACGCCACCATTAACCACACCCATACATCAGAATCAATAGCAAAACTGGAATACAACTACGAAACTAAACCTTGAGGTGGCCCTAATGTTCAAACATCAGCAACTTTATAGACAGACTTATAGTGAAGCTGGTCAGCTGGAGTTGACGAGTTCACAACTTGAATGACGTGACATCTATTGATATTTGTACACCATTTTTGTGGTTATGTATGAAACAAGACAATATTCTACAGAGGACAGGTGGAACACAGGTGTAAGGCTAGTTAAAGGGTTAACATTGTGGAGACAGTTTGACAGTCTGTAGGTGCACGAGTGATAGAACACTCCCTTGTGTATGTACACAACATGTGACAGAGAGCATCTCCACATCGATTTTCTTGAAAAACTACCGAAAACAATAATAGCACGGTGACATGACAGCCTTCAGCTTGGGCCAGTGTGATGAAATCTCATTCAATATTTTGCGTTCTGCATCACTTCTGCTCTAGAAAACGTCAATGTAGCCTGTGAAAAAATAAATGTTCATCTGTCCCAATTTGTGTGCACATAAACTGCCTCGCCAAGATTTACATTCTGAGGTCAACAATGTTCAAAAATGGCAATAAAACCTAATACACTTATTTATTCCTGGTTAGAGCATGAAACTATATTTATTGTCAAGAAAACTATAATTTTGCTAACGTGGCTGCGGCAGTTGAAAAGACTTTAGAACATCACTGCAACTTTGTCTCGTACTGACTTTTGTTTTGAGGTGAACCAACAGTGGTGTGAATGTCATAGTTTACATACCCACTCACTTTCAGTAGTTCCTTGATAATGATATTTGTTCTCTTCTGTTGTTACAAGATGTTCTGCTTCATGGACTTATGATCTGAATACCGTAACAATGGGTCTTTTGTGCTCTAAGTGAAGGTTCTACTCCCAGTTCAAATATTGATCTGTGTACATTGCCGGAAGATATATTCTTACCTCAGCTGAACCATCCTCTTTCAAACAGGCACAAGAATCTAGGACAGCTACGGAGTTATCCTGTTCTAATACATTTGGTGGACATAAAGTGTTGGTGTATGTAGAATTGTTAGCGAGCGAGTTGTTTTACCCTACCTTACCTGTTATAGCACTCGGAGTGGAAAATGTCATGCCCTCTATACCTAAACATCCCACTGTCTCACACATTTAGAATTCCATAGCAAACAAAACACATTATGTTTCCTTCCAACATTGTAACCAAATTCCTTCAATGTTTGATATCTGGGAAGAAAAAATTAACAAATCTATGATAACTCAATAACTAACTTGTGATTATGTATCCAATCAAAAATCTTTCTATGCTAGCTCAATAACAATTACCTTCACAAGTAGTGACTTATTCTGTTGACCTGCTGACCTGTCCTCAATTTATCTTTTTATTTGGAATACAATACTAATATTATTACAATTAAACTCAGCGCTGTAGAACACGACAAAGCTGGAACTTTCATTCATTAGTTATTGGGTAACATTTATTGGTACTGGTCTCGAGGCCAGAACAACCACGCTGAAGGGACACTGCCTACAAACTCACACTTCCTGCTAATAATTACCAAACAACCTTCTGCTCACCAGTTACATTTACCAAGACAACACCAGAGGCGCACCATGGGGAGAAATAACTCACCTTCCTGCTGTGGTTTGCCTTGTCATCCTCAATGCCACTGTCAGAGGCGCCATCTGGTGAATGAAAGGGAAGTTATGGTTACCACATCAATGCAGGGAATATTGATTATTTACACAAATTCGTACTTAGTAGTGGCACTGCAGTTACAAACGCATGCAGTTACATAAAACTATTCAGCACATCTATTGCGAATAGGCCTACCTTCAATTCAATCATGTCATCATCAAAAATGCTATTACGTAACAAATGCAGTTGCATTGTTTTACAATTACAAATGTAGAGATATGAAGTGTTTCATAAAATTAACAGAATTAAAACTTAGTGTGACTTGCCAACCTGTGCCGGAGTCTGAGAGCTAAAGACCAATCCTCAGTATAAATGTCACTTTTTTATGCTGCTCAGATAATTTCCAAAAGACCACCTCGAAAGCAAAAACAGGCAATTTTTGTACAGTGCCCATATCCATCCAAAATTTTATTTATGCAACATCAAAAGCAAAAAACAGGCAAGTTCTTGTACAGAGTTCTATCAAGCCATTTAGAAATCTACATCAACAATATCACGGTACATCCAGATGTCCCATGAGTATAGGCATTAGGCAGTACTACAAAGCTAAAGCTCTGGTATTGTAGCTGCAAGCTGGAAGAATATCACCAGATAATGACGACTGTACATTATAGTACGTCTATATCGTGTAAGGTGTTTTACTAAATTTGTATTCCAATCGTCAATTTACCCTCACTGACTCATACCCAATTGCTCGCTATACATAGACTAGCAGAAAGAAAACTGGGGTTAATTTAGAAAGGAGCATGCGGTTGTGATTACCCTAGAGTAACCTAACTAAGTTACCCTGTACTAATAGTAGTGTCACAGAGGGTCATTTAAAATGGCAGACGTCACATGCAGAATTCAACTACATCAATGACACAAACACACAAAGCACACGTGCGATGATAACCACAATATTAGTCAACAAAACCAACTACTGAAGCAACAAGAGCTGAAACAAAATAACAAAATAAGAATATGCGGTGCTCATGAAAAACCAAGTGTTAAAATACATGAACGAATCTGACAACACCTTAACACACACATAATAATCATGCTGGCATTTCTACCATAATCTCATGCAGCGTTGCCATGCCAACACAAAAACGGGCACCTTTTTTGGCCGAACGAATCCTTGGGCTTGACGCTGATGACGGGGCCGGTTTTTTCGCTGCGGTTTTCTTTGTGGCCGACGATGGCGGAACCAGTTGTGACTTCCTGACACCAGGCGTTGACTTATTCCTCAGTGATTTTGCCGATCCTTGGGACGTCTTCTTCGTTTCTGTGACCTGGGCGCCATTTTTAGTGGGTTTCTCTTTGACGACGGCAGCTTTTGTTTCGTCATTAACGACTGGTTCTGCTGTCTCTGCCATTGTTTTATTCTTGTCCTCTGACACAGCCTCATTATCAGTCACCGCTGCGGTTTCCGTGGCAACCACTGACTTGTCATCGTTCCCCACAGGTTCAGTGGCTTGTTCCACCTGCTTCCCCGCTCCCTCGTCGGGCAGGGAAGAGGGATCGGGTTTCACGTCGGATTGTTCCAGCGTCTCAAGGGAAGCGAAGGCATTCTCCTGAACTTCTGAGACAATGTGTCGCGACACCGCCATTAGATGGAGTGGCATCTCGGGTGTGTCAGAAGGTGTCTCCCCCGTCTCTTCCAGTGGCTTACTCTGGTCATCCTTGACCACTGGCCTCTCGTTGTCTTCCCTTATCATAGATGCTGTCTCCATCGGTTGTGCTTCTGGGAGAGCATCATTTGGTGGCAAAACATTGCCGGCGTGGTCATTTTCCTTGGAATCATCTGCGACAACTCCTTGGGATTCTGTCCCATCATGCAACTGTTCAGCATCACCTTGACCTTCAGGTCTTGTGATGTCACCGGGTGGCGAATGGTCAGCAGGTTCCTCTGTGATGTTGGACATCAGTGACACATCTCTCTCCACGTCTCCGGGCTCAGTGATGCATAAGTCATTGTTTTGTTGATCATCAATCGATGGCTGCGCTACTTCCCCAGCAACCCCTGCAGGTGGCTGCACTGAACTCAGGTCACTACTTTCATAAGTCAAGTTTACATCCACGTTATCATCTCCATGGTTACCAACCTGATTCACTGAATCAAAATTTTCATTATTACCAACACCGTTAAAATCACTCTGTCCATCTAGAGGCATTGGCTGCACCAGGCCTGCAGTTGCTGGCTCTGCCGACATTTCATTGGCCAGATCAACTCCGCTGCAGAAACCTTTCTCAGATGACTGCTGCAAGGGGTCAAAGGGGTCGCGCTCATTGGCTGGCGACTGCGAGGTCAAGGATGCGGTCGAAGCGTCATGAAGGTCATTGTCTGTGTTGAGGTCAACCAAAAGTGAAGAGCTCGACTCGTCAGGCATTACTGATGAATATAACATCGAATCAGCTTGCTGACTCACCGGAGATTTCACACCGACATCTACTGACCCGAGCATGTCAAAATCACTTCTCTGGTCTGCCATTTTTACTGGTAAACTTGCATCCGGCATTGACCCTGTGTCAAAGTTCACAAGGTCATTCGTGACCGTATTATTAGGGACAGCCCTGTCTGTGAAACCATCGGATGGGATGTGGCTGCCATCTTTGTTCTTCTCTAACACTGTGTCGTCCATTGCTGTTTCCATGGCAACGGAATTTTGCTCTGGAATAATACTGAACAGTTGAACTGAGGAATAAGTTCGGTATGAATTAACATGTTGTTTAACATATGTTACTACTGCGATTCACTTTTTATACTCAACATATCAACTTTCATATCATCTCATGTATCTGACACTAAGATCTGTTTTCCTTCCAATACATGGATCTGAACAAGAAACAGGAAGACATCAAATGATAAAAGAATGTGGGACTATTATATATAAGGTTTATCAGCACATCTCCGTGATAAGTACCGACGGCTGCAGTGAATCTTGCAAAACCTCAACAGATAAATATTCCAAACTAATTCATTGACATCAGGTTATCAGAAAAGGATGTAAAGAGCTGATAGATAAGTGTAGAAAACACAGAAAAGGAGTTCACAAGGTTATTATCAGACATCCCATTAGAATCTGCCAAACAAATTGACAGACTATTTCCCCTCTTGGTCTGTCTCGACAAAATACACTACATTTTGGAGGTTTGCTCTGCATTTTCACTTCGAAATCCATTTTTGCGTATTTAATAGCCTCTGCCTGTTGTAATTAACTTTCACATGATATGAACTGAATATAGTTACATAAATTAAACTCAAGCATGTTTTGTCAGAAATCGGCCATGGGTTTTGCTTACACTGACCAGCAGCATAAGAAATGTTTGTACTTTGACTGATGTGAGTTTATTACTTGATTTTATACTTAAATTATCAACACAATAAAATGCATATTTTAGCTAAATTTTTGCATTCAGACAAATCTGCAAAAAAAGACATAACTTATATGTCCGAGAACCACATAAATCCATATTGCATGCGGGGAATCAACATGATGGTGTAGCTCCATACGCTGCCTGAGACTTGTACATCATCATGTTAGATAGTAAACGTTAGTGAAACCCAGAAATTATTATTGAGTAGTAACAGATTTGCGAACATAAATCGTATCTATTTCGTTTGACGACTGTCAGCGGAATCTTGCAATGTTTGCATCATAAATATAGGCGACTGCTGTTATGTAACTCTGGCATTTCCTCAGCTCAACGGTCAAACACGAAATATTAACAGAATTATTCATACGATCCTGTCATGATTACTAGCGTGTTAACCCTCTACTTACCAGGGGATGCCACCAACGGTCCAGGGGAATCAGAGACAATTTCCGTCATGCTTACTGCGTGACGCCGAAGTACGAAGTGTGAGCAGATCGGGGGGATGCGTCCAAATGTGTCCGAGTCTGTCACTGTGGCAACAAGGAATGTGATGTGTCCAGTGGTTTGCGATGGTATTGCGTCGAAGCAATGGTCTATACTGGTGACTGTCAACTGACTCTGTGACTGTCTGCAACATAGAGAAGGTCTTTAGCCTTGAGAACAAACAACACCACAACAATACTGGCACAGACAACACATGTGACTGCATTGGTTCCATGCTAACTTGGGCCTGTGTATTCGTTGCAGGATTGGTGATTCTAGATTGGTGTATTGTTTGTGGGATTGGTGTATTGTTTGTGATATTGGTGTAATGGTTGTGGAATTGGTGTATTCGTTGCAGGATTTGTGTATTGGTTGTGGGTTTGGTGTATTGTTTATGGTATTTGTGTATTGGTTGAGGGATTGGTGTATTGGTTGTGGGATTGGTGTATTGGCTGTGGGACTGGTGTATTGGCTGTGGGATTGGTGTATTGGCTGTTGGATTGGTGTGTTGGTTGTTGGATCAGTGTATTGGTTGTGGGATTGGTTGTGGGATTGGTGTATTATTTGTGGGATTGGTGTATTGGTTGTGGGATTGGTGTATTGGTTGTGGGATTGGTGTTTTTGTTGTTGGATTGGTGTACTGGTTGTGGGATTGGTGTATTATTTGTGGGATTGGTGTATTGGTTGTGGGATTGGTGTATTATTTGTGGGATTGGTGTATTGGTTGTGGGATTGGTGTATTGGTTGTGGGATTGGTGTATTGGTTGTTGGATTGGTGTACTGGTTGTGGGATTGGTGTATTATTTGTGGGATTGGTGTATTGGTTGTGGGATTGGTGTATTATTTGTGGGATTGGTGTATTATTTGTGGGACTGGTGTATTGGTTGTGGGACTGGTGTATTGGTTGTGGGATTGGTGTATTGGTTGTGGGATTGGTTGTTGGGTTGGTGTATTGGTTGTGGGATTGGAGTATTGGTTGAGGGATTGGTGTATTGGTTGTGGGATTGGTGTATTGGTTGAGGGATTTGTTGTTGGATGGTGTATTGGTTGTGGGATTGGTGTATTGGTTGAGGGATTGGTGTATTGGTTGTGGGATTGGTGTATTGGTTGAGGGATTGGTGTATTGGTTGTGGGATTGGTGTATTGGTTGAGGGATTGGTTGTTGGATTGGTGTATTGGTTGAGGGATTGGTGTATTGGTTGAGGGAATGGTGTATTGGTTGAGGGAATGGTGTATTGGTTGAGGGAATGGTGTATTGGTTGAGGGAATGGTGTATTGGTTGTGGGAATGGTGTATTGGTTTAGGGATGGTGTATTGGTTGAGGGATTGGTGTATTGGTTGAGGGAATGGTGTATTGGTTGAGGGAATGGTGTATTGGTTGAGGGAATGGTGTATTGGTTGAGGGAATGGTGTATTGGTTGAGGGAATGGTGTATTGGTTGTGGGAATGGTGTATTGGTTGTGGGAATGGTGTATTGGTTGTTGGATTGGTGTATTGGTTGAGGGAATGGTGTATTGGTTGAGGGACATGGGGCTATTGAGTTGAGGAATGTGTATTTGGTCCTGAGGATGGTGTATTGTTGAGGGAATGGTGGACGTATCATGTGTATTGGTTGAGGGATGTGTATTGCTTGGGAAGGGTGTATTCGAGAATTTATTGGGTTTGAGGGCATTGGATAATTGGATTGGTTAATTGGTGTTGGTTTGTATTAGGCCTTAAGGACTCTCCAGGGTGAGCATGACGCACTGAGGTGCATTGTAGAATCGTGCAAAGGTTAATTGGTTGAGGGATTGGTTGTTGGATTGGTGTATTGGTTGAGGGATTGGTGTATTGGTTGTGGGAATGGTGTATTGGTTGAGGGAATGGTGTATTGGTTGAGGAAGGTTATTGTTGGGAATGGTGTATTGGTTGAGGGAATGGTGTATTGGTTGAGGGAATGGTGTATTGGTTGAGGGAATGGTGTATTGGTTGAGGGAATGGTGTATTGGTTGAGGGAATGGTGTATTGGTTGTGGGAATGGTGTATTGGTTGTGGGAATGGTGTATTGGTTGTGGGAATGGTGTATTGGTTGAGGGAATGGTGTATTGGTTGAGGGAATGGTGTATTGGTTGTGGGAATGGTGTATTGGTTGAGGGAATGGTGTATTGGTTGAGGGAATGGTGTATTGGTTGAGGGAATGGTGTATTGGTTGTGGGAATGGTGTATTGGTTGTGGAATGGTGTATTGGTTGAGGGAATGGTGTATTGGTTGAGGGAATGGTGTATTGGTTGAGGGAATGGTGTATTGGTTGAGGGAATGGTGTATTGGTTGAGGGAATGGTGTATTGGTTGAGGGAATGGTGTATTGGTTGAGGGAATGGTGTATTGGTTGAGGGAATGGTGTATTGGTTGAAGGAATGGTGTATTGGTTGAGGGAATGGTGTATTGGTTGTGGGAATGGTGTATTGGTTGTTGGATTGGTGTATTGCTTGAGGGAATGGTGTATTGGTTGAGGGACTGTGGCTAGCACCCTTGGGATTGCTACTTTGGCCCTGGGACTGGTGCATTAGGCCCTGTGGACCTCATCACTAAGGGGACTGCGATCAATGACTGCCTACTGGAAGTGACAAATTATTGATGAGGCCATTGGAAAATGAGGTTAAATGGATGATTCTTTGTTTAGCCTCTAAGACTCTCCAGCTAGCAGACCACAGGTGCATTTAGAATCCAGTGCCAAAGGTTAATGTCACCCTGGAGTACACATCATGAGAACTTTACAGAAGCAAATCTGGTCTGTTTTCTTGTGAAATCTTGTTACGTAGATATATTACATTTATTCTAACATTGTGATTTACCACAGTGCCAGAAGCCAGGCCACCGCATCACTCAATGACACAAACAGCCCAACTGAAGCACTTGGTCCTTTGTTTGATGACAGTAGGTGAGAGAACAGTCTAACAGATGTGTCAATATTTAAATCATTGACTAATGATGTATACAAGGTAAACAATTTCAGATTTGTAGAGCTATTTTATAAAAATATGCGAGATTTTATTAATGTGCAATAAATGTCGATCAACATAATGATCAGCTTAACATGGTCTTTAGACAAACAAAATTAAAGCGTATTTATAATATAATATAATATAATATAATATAATATAATATATATATATATATATATATATATATATATATATATATATATATATATATATATAATTAAGCACAGTAGTGGGATCAACTGTGTATATTAAAAAACAGTTCTTTTAACATACACAGACTAACATCTCTGCAGTTAATGCATTCCCACTCATTAAATCAAAGTAGGCCAAAGAACAACAGTCTCAGCCCACTCCCGACTAATAATTACGTTACCTCAATTTAATACGATCTGTTTAGGCTAGATGTCTCGCACCAATTAATACATCAGTTCCTGCTTCCGTACATGTCCCTGTCATCTCATATGATGACATTACCAGGGCTACAGAAGCCAGCTGAAGCCTTGTGTCATTAACATGTCAACTGTGCAAGCAATCAGCACTGGTAATGACAATAGCACAACCATCCTGGGAGACACTGATATTAATCTCCAGTGGATGCTGGCAGTGGCACAGTCATCTTTACCAGTCTAGGGATGCGGCTGACTACATCATCCTTGGCAATCACAAAAGAAACTAAGTTGGTTATTCAACTGAACATTGTCCTAGAAGTTGAGTGTGTTGGTTGTGCGAGTACTTGTGGTAACCAGTGTCCCATGTGAAAAAGACAATTCCAAGAAATTCCTATACCTTGTAGTTGCTAATCTGATTATTGATATGAGCCAATGGCAGTGCATTTTATAAACATTTTACTTTTTTAACATTACATGTAACATTCACATTGATTGGCCTAACCTAAACCTGGATATCACTTGTAACAACAGCCATGATTGGCCTAGATTTGAACATTATATGTAACATAAGGCATGACTGGCCTAAACCTAAATTGCTGACTCTAGAATGGCATAACGACAATTAGATAATAGCCAATTAGCCTTATCTCCAGTATTTCAAAACTGTCATCTGTCAAGCAATACACTGAGTTATGTAATAAACGGCATCTTATTCCATGTCTTATTAATGTCTGCAGCTCTACTATCTGCAACACAGAATAAACTTTGTTTGGGAAGCACTCAGCCATGGTGTAGCTAATACACAAAATGGTTGTTTAAATAATACATTTTCTCTAGCCAGACACTCAGACATGTCGCAAGTGAACTAGAGCAACATGGGTGACCTAAATTATGGAATAAGTGCACAAATATTCATACGATAGTGATAATACTGCTTGTTAAACTTGATTACATTATGCACATCATTGTATTTTTAACTGCATTTCAGAAGTAAACTCTGTCGCACTAGTAATGATCACCTGATCTTGACCAGTACACTGTCAGACTGGTCAGTGTTTGACCAGGTGTGTATGTTTATTGTCAGGGCTCTTAACATTTACTGCATGATGGACGCCACTAATGTACCAATGTACAGCTGTATTCATTTATCACAGCCACCTTACATTACTAACAAAACCTTAATTTCTCCTGTGTGAAAGTCTGACATTTCACTGTACTGGATTAAATGAAATGTCAAAATGTTGTTTGCGCCGAGAGTCTGCATGGTATGTCTACATCAGTTGATCTTCCCTCTGGCTATATGTGACATTTTTCTGAATATGTCTGATTGGGACAGACTAGACAATGTTATATTAATTATGTTCGTGTGTGCTTGCATGTGACATGCATGCACGCTGACATGCACGCATGACTGAATGCATTAATGTATGTGTGCAACACATACATGCATGTGCACAAAAAACTGCACATACACATACATTTGCAGACAGACACAGACACATACATCAACACACACTGAAGCAAAGCACACAAACATACACACTCGCATATGCTCAATGGTATCAGGGCTAATTGCTAGTTCTGTCACAATACATGAACAGATGCTAGATTCCACTGATAAGATAAAAGCTGGGCTAATAACAAACAAAGCAACAGTGAATTGGCAAAACCACAGGCTGCAAGTCTTTCACCGTGACTTACTCTATTGTTAGGCCTTGGGGAAACAGTATTCATTTAACATCCATTAAGAACTATGCAGATACTGCTCTTAATAGCAGAACAAATGTGTTCAACTCAAGCAGCATGCCAAACTGCAGTTAATCCACCTGAAACAGTTCCCTCAGTGCCCAGCAACTGGAATATGATAAGCCCCTTATGCTCAAATTATACTGAAGACACTTGATCTGTAAACAGCCACCATTAGCTCTGATAGCCCTGATGACTGATGCTGGTTCATGTCACCGTCCTCACCAAACTGGGACTAGGTACGAGTATTTCAGTAAAACTCCAGCTAATAATTGCCAAACAGAATAAACAATCTATGTTTAGACAGCTACAACAACTATCACCAACATCCAATAACAAATTCAAATTGTCACAACAGTACATGACTACAGTGACAGGGGATGAAACATTGTCTCGATGAAGACAAACCACTGAACATGTTTTTATTGATACTGAGCTATTTTACCAATGAAAATACACAATGTTTTTGTTTCATCCAAGAGCAGATTCAAATTTATAATGTTAAATTTTAGGACATAATCTTTATTGCAATTACTGTTAAAATCACTTATAAATGGGAATTTAACAGGCTAATAAATCAACAAGTAAAGTTTATTTCCCTTTCAAAAGTTGTTGCTATCTGTCTCTAACTGCAGTGTGCCTCCCTATCTGTGTATGTTATATAAATTATAAGTTGTAGCACAATTAAAGTTAATACTGAATCATGGGTATGTCTTAAACTACCTGTATTCTTATCAATACCAAATCATTCAGTGTTAATATGTCATGTGTTGGTTATTCAGTTAAGTTCAAATCCACATACATCCCGTGTAACTAGAGTGGCTACCTCATTCACACTTTGGCCTTATGTGTTCTTTGCTTAGACAGTTAATTTAAAATTATAACCAACATGACTCTAACAGTTTGTGTCATTTAATAACCGAGATGTCATAAATACACAACACGTTCAGTGTCACAACATCCCACAATACACCCTACGCTGTAAGTTCACCAATTCATTATAATTATATTTCCTTTAACAAGTGACTAAATCCTTGAAGTCATTCTTGTTTTGACAACCAATCTACAGTGTCTTCAAATTACACATCAGTACTTCTGTTGAGGACATTGCAGCCTAAATCCATGTAAATCTAACACATTTTGCAGACGGTTCAATCTGGCATTTGAGACAAAACAACAACTTGCAGAGTGCAGACACAAATCAGCCCAATTCCGTTTGGTCAACTTATTTTACTCATTTGAGTACTGACCACCACATGTGACCACTCTGTCAGGTGTCAGGTGTGAAACTGACACCTTTTTCCCACTGGTCAACCAGCCATTTTAGAAGCAGAACAACACTATACAAACATGAATCTACCCCATAGAGACTGGCCAATGCACTAATCAACACACATTACCCCATGATGAACTTACCTGGTGAGTTGCAGTCAGTCAGGTGTTGGTGGGGTTAAGAGCAGTCTCTGGTGTGGCTGAACCACATCATACCTATTTATCTTGATCTATCACCAACTGTGGGTCACACTCAGCCATTGAGTACCAATCAGAGGAGAACCCACAGAAGCAAGGACCTCTCTCTAGGCAGATAGCCCAGGGTTATCAACATTTGCTGCGGAGATGTTATCTCTGTCGTGTTAGGTTTGTGGCCATTTTTGTTGCTGCTTCTAAGTTTACTTGATCGTAATCAAATAGGACTCCATCATGGTTACCAGCCAATTATAGGCATCTCCGTCTTTTGGCGTTTGTCAGTGTAGATAGTTTAGTGCTTCAAAGTTAATCAGATAGTTTATCTATGACATCACAGGGTATTATGTGACAGTTTACTGAAAAATGTGACGATAGTGTTATTTTGGGAGACTGGTTATCAGTTATCATCATGTGCGTGCGTGTGCACACATGTGTGTGTGTGCGTGTGTGCATGCGTGCATGCGTGAGTGCGTGTGTGCACACATCAGATGCACAGATAGAAACACACGAACATGCACAAAAACACACACCAAAATAATGCACAAACACTGCACATTCACCTATTCATATTGATGACACGTCCTGACATCTCAGCAGGAACTTAACAATTTGTCAAACATCAGCATAGCACGCATTTTTTTGCAACTCTTTAGTATTCCTTCCTTGTAACAATTGACGTCATAAACATGACACTGTGGCACACTCCATTCACCGATGGCCACTTTCTCCCGCTGCATGAATTATGATTTATTTAGCTTGCGTTCACTGATGCATGACATGGCCTTGTTTACCTGGACCAGGTGTGACAAACTGACTACATAAAACCTTCCTGAATACTCCGGCCGGAAACATCACACAGTGTTAGAGGCAGGGGGACTGTGTACAACAAGACAGTAACAACTAGATGGTTGTACATCACTGCTGTACAACAAGTATGGTGTACAACAAGACAAATGTACACTGGTTTAAACAAGACTGGTGTACAAGTGATGTACTATAAGACTTATATAGAACTAGATTGATATTCATCAAGCCCAATGCACAAGTGTGACATACAAAGACTGGTGTACAAGTCAACAACACTTGTATATAAATAGACTGGTGTACAAGTCAACAACACTTGTATATAAATAGACTGGTGTACAAGTCAACAACACTTGTGTATAAATAGATGGGTGTACAAGATGTGTGTACAGCTAGACTGGTGAACAACTACACTGGTTTAGACAAGACTGGTGTACAAGATTGATGTACTATAACACTTATATAGAAGTAGATTGATATTCATCAAGACCAATACACAAGTGTGACATACAAAGACTGGTGTACAAGTCAACAACACTTGTGTATAAATAGATGGGTGTACAAGTCAACAACACTTGTATATAAATAGACTGGTGTACAAGTCAACAACACTTGTGTATAAATAGATGGGTGTACAAGATGTGTGTACAGCTAGACTGGTGAACAACTACACTGGTTTAGACAAGACTGGTGTACAAGACTGATGTACTATAACACTTATATAGAAGTAGATTGATATTCATCAAGACCAATACACAAGTGTGACATACAAAGACTGGTGTACAAGTCAACAACACTTGTGTATAAATAGACTGGTGTACAAGTCAACAACACTTGTGTATAAATAGACTGGTGTACAAGTCAACAACACTTGTGTATAAATAGACTGGTGTACAAGTCAACAACATTTGTGTATAAATAGACTGGTGTACAAGTCAACAACACTTGTATATAAATAGGCTGGTGTACAAGCCAACAACACTTGTATATAAATAGACTGGTGTACAAGTCAACAACACTTGTGTATAAATAGACTGGTGTACAAGTCAACAACACTTGTATATAAATAGACTGGTGTACAAGTCAACAACACTTGTGTATAAATAGACTGGTGTACAAGTCAACAACACTTGTGTATAAATAGACTGGTGTACAAGTCAACAACACTTGTATATAAATAGACTGGTGTACAAGTCAACAACACTTGTATATAAATAGACTGGTGTACAAGTCAACAACACTTGTGTATAAATAGATGGGTGTACAAGTCAACAACACTTGTATGTAAATAGGCTGGTGTACAAGTCAACAACACTTGTATATAAATAGACTGGTGTACAAGTCAACAACACTTGTATATAAATAGACTGGTGTACAAGTCAACAACACTTGTATATAAATAGACTGGTGTACAAGTCAACAACACTTGTGTATAAATAGACTGGTGTACAAGTCAACAACACTTGTGTATAAATAGACTGGTGCACAAGTCAACAACACTTGTGTATAAATAGATGGGTGTACAAGTCAACAACACTTGTATATAAATAGACTGGTGTACAAGTCAACAACACTTATGTATAAATAGATGGGTGTACAAGTCAACAACACTTGTATATAAATAGACTGGTGTACAAGTCAACAACACTTGTATATAAATAGATGGGTGTACAAGTCAACAACACTTGTATATAAATAGATGGGTGTACAAGTCAACAACACTTGTGTACAAATAGACTGGTGTACAAGTCAACAACACTTGTGTATAAATAGACTGGTGCACAAGTCAACAACACTTATGTATAAATAGATGGGTGTACAAGTCAACAACACTTGTATGTAAATAGACTGGTGTACAAGTCAACAACACTTGTATATAAATAGACTGGTGTACAAGTCAACAACACTTATGTATAAATAGATGGGTGTACAAGTCAACAACACTTGTATGTAAATAGACTGGTGTACAAGTCAACAACACTTATGTATAAATAGATGGGTGTACAAGTCAACAACACTTGTATATAAATAGATGGGTGTACAAGTCAACAACACTTGTGTACAAATAGACTAGTGTACAAGTCAACAACACTTGTGTATAAATAGACTGGTGCACAAGTCAACAACACTTGTGTATAAATAGATGGGTGTACAAGTCAACAACACTTGTATGTAAATAGACTGGTGTACAAGTCAACAACACTTATGTATAAATAGATGGGTGTACAAGTCAACAACACTTGTATATAAATAGACTGGTGTACAAGTCAACAACACTTGTGTATAAATAGACTGGTGTACAACAACACTTGCATACAACTAGACTTGGGTAGTAGTTAGCCTGGTGCACAGCAAGACATGTGTACAACTAGACTGGTGTATATACAGACTTGTACACAACTGAACTGGTGTACAATAAGATTGGGTGATGCAAAATGGTAGAGACATACATTTACCTACAAGCCTACTGCACAAGTATAGTAGTATACAAGATGGACACACAGACTAGTATACCACCAAGCATACACTGCTATACTAGTGTACAACATTCTAGTGTGCTTATCTCATTTGTTGCACAGTTTCACTGGTGTATAACTCTACTCATGTACACATGTGCATACAGGTTGACTGTTGTTCAACTATACAAAATTATTGTTTACAAATAAGCATGAGTACACATTAGTCTTGGCGGTAGTGCAAGGGTTAACATAAGAGAAGACAGGACAGGAGGCATGAGTTAACATCAGTGAACCTATGATAATTAGCCTAATGATTACATCTAGACACCCAGCTGCTGTATCCACAATTCACTGCACTCAATCAATGGTGTCCAGGGAGGACCCACAATGCACTGGGGTTTAACAGACACAGACAGAGGGAGTTGTGTTTACACAGAGAGGGTAGTATGCCAACAAACACCAAACTGTAAGTCAAATTACGGATCACTTATAGCAGTTTTAAAGACAAAATATTAATTTGTCATTTAAAAACATATATTTTGTCTTAATATTAAAACAACATGATGTGGCTGAACTGCCTACGACATTGAATTAATAACCCCAAAACATTGTATGAAGCCTGATCAATGCATCTGCAAGATGTTCAAACTGTAATGTTCAAACTGTAATGTTCAAAATATAATGTTCAAACTGTAATGTTCAAACTGTAATGTTTAAACTGTAATGTTCAAACTGTAAACTAAATATTAAATTTGTAATAAGCTGCTACTGGCCCTAACACAATGTTGGCTCATTCACAAATTGGGACTAAATACAACAGACTCGGTAAACATCCAGTGATTGATTATTTAATAGAACCAACAATTCTTTATTAAAGTTGACATCGTATACTTGTAGGCTTGACATTTCTTATTCATGTAATATTCACATATTGAAATACAAATTAAACACAGCCCGGTAAACTAAAAATTATTAAAACAGAAAAACACAGTAAACCAATAATTGTCACTAAACACAAACAATAATTTGCCTAGTTATCCAATCTCCTGCCTAATTATCCAATCTCCTGCCCAGTTATCCAATCTCCTGCCCAGTTATCCTATCTCCGGCCTAGTTATCCAATCTTCTGCCTAGTTATCCAATCTTCTGCCTAGTTATCCAATCTTCTGCCCAGTTAACCAATCTCCTGCCCAGTTAACCAATCTCCTGCCCAGTTATCCAATCTCCTGCCCAGTTATCCAATCTCCTGCCCAGTTATCCAATCTCCTGCCCAGTTATCCAATTTCCTGCCTAGTTATCCAATCTCTTACCTAGTTATCCAATCTCTTACCTAGTTATCCAATCTCCTGCCCAGTTATCAAATCTCCTGCCCAGTTATCCAATCTCCTGCCTAGTTATCCAATCTCTTACCTAGTTATCCAATCTCTTACCTAGTTATCCAATCTCTTACCTAGTTATCCAATCTCTTACCTAGTTATCCAATCTCTTACCTAGTTATCCAATCTCCTGCCTAATTATCCAATCTCCTGCCTAGTTATCCAATCTCCTGCCTAATTATCCAATCTCCTGCCTAATTATCCAATCTCCTGCCCAGTTATCCAATTTCCTGCCTAGTTATCAAATCTCTTACCTAGTTATCCAATCTCTTACCTAGTTATCCAATCTCCTGCCCAGTTATCCAATCTCCTGCCTAGTTATCCAATCTCTTACCTAGTTATCCAATCTCTTACCTAGTTATCCAATCTCTTACCTAGTTATCCAACTCTTTAGTTATCCAATCTCTTACCTAGTTATCCAATCTCTTACCTAGTTATCCAATCTCTTACCTAGTTATCCAATCTCTTACCTAGTTATCCAATCTCTTACCTAGTTATCCAATCTCTTACCTAGTTATCCAATCTATTACCTAGTTATCCAATCTATTACCTAGTTATCCAATCTCCTGCCTAATTATCCAATCTCCTGCCTAGTTATCCAATCTCCTATGCGAATAAGTGAACCTCGTTTTGCAAATACAGTGATTTACATTTCTAAGATTTTAACTAACAAACAAACTGTCAAGCACAAGATAAACAACCCACCAGGAAGAATCTAAACAAACAACAAACGCTGTGGTCCGACAGAGACAACAAATCCCTTCCTATACCTAAGTGCGCGTGACCTTTCATGGTCGAGTGACCCAGAGTGAATGAATTAGTGAATGATATAGTTGACTTTCTCCCCACAATCAGCCAGTCCCTCCAGCCAGCGGTCTCGAGAAAGCACGCATTAATCAATACGTCTGGCGCGGGGACACAGACCATTCCGATCGATCCTGAAAAGGAGCATCAGTGACCTGACCGCGCTGGAATGTGGCACAATTAAGATGCGGTGTCCGGTGTATTCATGAATAGTAATCACAAACGATTTCTAATCAGCGGCCGCATAATGTTTCTCCTGAGAGGATGGGTGGTCATGTGACTGGAGGGTGTGGACTCTACGCCCCGTGTTGTGTGTGTTGTCTGTGGATGGGTGTAATGGCAATATAGCTGCACCCCTTTTTTGTACAATGACACCATTACACTCCTTTCTCCTTCTGGCCCAGGGGAGGCTGGGCTTGATTCTGGTCCCAGGTGTTTGCTTGACTTCTTCCGTTACTGATCCTATTTCACTGTTCCCCACTCCCCATCATCAATTCTTCCCCAGTCCCTGGTCGTCTCCCAATACCACCAAATCTTCTACTATTAATTGTCATGGTTCATGTTCAGAGTTTACAGAATGAGATCCCGGCTCAGTCAGTCCATGGCAGGTTTTTCATTTCTCTGTGTGAATCTTGTACTTCCCGGCCAGAGACACAAGAGAGAAGGAATCATTAGTTTACAGTCTCTTCTTACAGACACCCAGACACCAGCAACATAGAGTGAACAAAACTATCCAGGTTTGGACATCATGGCTAGTGCTGAACCACCGGTCAGTTGACATGAAGGATTTAGACCATGGTTCCTCCAATTTATAGATCAGCACTCGTGCTGCCTGACCACTACATCTGACCATTTGACCACTGCATCTGACTGTTTGGCCACTACATCTGAACATTTGACCACAGCATCTGACCACCTGACCACTACATCTCACCGCTTAACCATTGCACTGCACAAATCTCTATCTCTACACTATGGTCCATCACAGTCACAGCCATCTTCTCCTCCTGTCCTCCACTCTGAGTTCACCCGCTCTCTCCATCCACCATGCCCCTCAACTTGTTCCAGATGTCCAGCCTACTTAGCTGACTCCCGACATCAGGAAACTTTCTCTCACCCCAACCTCCTCCCCTGGCTCTCCTTTGCATAGTCTGATCTTTCACTCCCATGAACCTTAATTGGATACACCTGCTTGTCTATCAAAACAAAGGTATTCTTGGAAAATAGTGTCCACAGCTCCAAGATTGTGTAATTGAAACTTGAACATTTTGGTCCACCACCTGTGGATCTTCACCTTTCTCTGGTGTCACGTGATGTAACACTGATTTTAACATGGTGTTTTTGCTAATCCCCTTTGCCTAACTTTAAAAAAGGACTACTAGAAGTTCCTTCGACTTGCTGTTTATGCCTATCCAACACTAAACATCTGACACTATGAAATGGCATGGACTCCCAGAGTCAATATAATAATTCTTTATCTACACCATTCCATATGGGGTGGGCATTATCAGCTGTCAACAGTGTCACAATGGGTACTAGGTGGGTGCAACTACACCCTGTCTAGCCACATACCATATATGCTACATAAATCCACACAATTATATTATTACTGTCATCCAGACACATACTAGTGCTGGAAAAAATGCATCAAATAATATAATATTATTATTATATTGTGATGGAAGAGTACTAATTTTAAACAGTGAATAGCATTATTGGCCCTAGCACACAGTAGTAACAGTAAGTAATCAATCACACATCTTGTAATTACCAACTGTTATTGATAATATGCAGCAACCTGTGATAATAGGCATTAACTGGACAAACACTCAACAAATTATTATGGTTTAACATTATCATTCTTAATACTATATATATATTTTTTTGGAATGGCGGACGGACGGACGGACGGACGGACGGACGGACGGACGGACGGACGGACGGACGGACGGACGGACGGACGGACGGACGGGACGGACGGACGGACGGACGGATGAACAAATGTTTATTCAACCAAAAAACATGCATAATACTTGTAAAGTTTTGATGCTAATGTATCCTCCAAATTGGTTTTAATAAACCCGAAATTGTATTTGCAATTTGAACATTCCCCCACACTCAAAGACTGTTCAAACTGTATATACACAGTCACACTGTAGACACCCTTTATTTGCAGGATTCAAGGCAGGCATGGCTAACTGTAACTGCCCTCTTGTGTTCCCTCAGTCACAAACTGTTTCCTCTGAGTGTACAGTTGAGAACAATCAGGGAAATAGCACAAAACAATCCTGAGCTGTTTAAAGACGGAACTAATCATCCTCTGAGAGACAGTTGTCTCAGACAAATGGAAATGTAATCCACATCTGACTGTGTTTGTTATCTCTCCATGTTCATGCTGAAGTGTCTGCCAGCAATCACCCTAGTACGTTTATCATTCATAAATCAATACCTCTAGACACAGTGCATGCTGGGTAGACTGGATTTTGATGAAGCTATCAGTAGCAGAGTGTGTTTCTTTCAGGTATATTAAAGAAAGGATGTCTGTATATTCGTCTTTTTATTAATATAAACATTAGGCTAGTATAAATATGCTGAATAAATACTGCCAAAATGCATTTGATAAATCTGAGACTTTCAACAAGTGTTTCAAATGTACTGAGATATTACTGACAGTGTCTTGTGTCTGTCTGTATCTGTCTGTATCTGTCCGTATATGTCTATATCTGTCTGTTTCTGTCTGTATCTGTCTGTATATGTCTGTATCTGTCTGTATATGTATGTATATGTCTGTATATGTCTGCATCTGTCTGTATATGTCTGCATCTGTCTGTAAATGTCTGTATATGTCTGTATCTGTCTGTATATGTCTGTATGTGTCTGTTTCTGTCTGTATCTGTCTGTATCTGTCTGTATCTGTCTGTATATGTCTGTATATGTCTGTATATGTCTGTATATGTCTATACAAGGACCACACTAGAAATAAGTGTTGCACTTTTTGTGTCATCCTTACATTTAATGTACTTTGTATAATATATCTTACGTATATTTGTATGTTTTACATCATTTGTTAGTGTGTCTACCCTCCAACTGAGTGTAGGGTTCCAGCCCTGCCCTAGGGATACATTGTCTGGCAAGAAAGTCCACATCCTGTGTTATTTTGGTTCACAGAGGCAGAGCTTAGAACTGAACAGGCTGGCGGAGGGAAGAATGGGAAAGGTATTTACATTCCCTGCAGACACAACACCTGAGAACCACAGGTAGACTTCCAATCACCAAACACACATTACCCAGTTGAACTATAGGGCAACTGGGGTGGAGTGTAATTACACAACAATCTAATAACACTGCACGCATCTCAAAGTTGGCGTCTAGACAGCAAGTGTTTCTTTACACCACAAAATGTAGGGTTGTACAATCTGTATACAAACAATAAATTGTGTGTATGCGTGCGTGCATGCGTGCGTGCATGCGTGCGTGTGCATGCGTGCGTGTGCATGCGTGCGTGCGTGTGCATGTGCGTGTGCATGTGTGTGGCCAACTCGGCAGTAGCTTTGTTTCTAAACTAACCATCCATATCAATGTCATTTGTGAGAACAGGAGACAGGGTGAGAGGTCACGCTTCATGAAGTCTGTCTCATATTTCCACAACAATCGCCCCCACCACACGACAGGTGTCGTTGCCATGGAAACGCTCCAAGTTTTTACTGCCATATAATGGCTGGTGACAAATTAGTTGAAGAAATAGCTGTGAACTCTGTTTGTCCCACGGGTATTTTGTAACAAGTGGTCACATGATCACATGCTTACTTACTCATTCATTCATTCATTCATTCATTCATAGACACATATTATGTCTGTCATTTACTGAAAATTGTATATATTTATGGCATAATTATTTTACCTGAAATAGGTATTTCATCTTCCAGTATGTGGTTTACACTGTTTAAACCAACAGTGTCTCTTCCACACTTTGCAATACAGTCTTCTTAATAGTATTATTAATAGAAGAACAAATGCAGATGGCATTCTCACAAAATGCATTTACTTAGCCTCAAATGTTGTTCCCAGTTTTAAGTATCATCCATGAAATGCATACAAACCAAGAGACATGAGTCGAGTGATGGAAGCTAAAATGTCATGGGTTTATGTGCGACTGACCTGATTTCTATAATCAAAACCACGAGTTATCTTCAGTACAACTCAGTCAGCAAACTTTCTGCTAACAATTACCACCGTGGGAAGAAAACAGCCAACCTCTTTATACTGAGAGTCTGACCTAGTGAAATCTTGTTACTTACAGTTGTATAAACTGTGTGGTACAATTATTTTAACCCTATTGGCTTCACAATAAACAAATTAAAATGATGTACTTTCACAAATAACTTCATATATTTTATCCATACATTTCAAGACTATTTAACTTAAATAAGTATTCAACTAGAATACATTACTCCTAATGTGTAAAATGAGCAGTAGCAACATCTATTTCATCTTTCTTTTTAAAAGAATATTTCTGCATTAAAGTCCTAAAGTGTTTCAATGACACTGTATGACAGGTACAACACCACACACCCAACCACTTGTAGCAATTCATCTTTCTACAAAAACACAACCAAGTCGTCATTTATCTTTCCACAAAACAATAGATTAGCACTAACTGTGATATAATGAGGAGGTAATGACCCTATTGGCTAATGCCCAGAACCCATGTTCAGTAAATAATTAGCTCATTACAGCCCCACTCTAGTAGACTTGCTCTGGTGCCACCTTCATCCCCAGTGCAGTGGTGTTAGAGCACTTGGGGCCACACAGCAGGCGCACTGCTCCAGGGTGATGACAGACCAACAGGGGCGTACTAATGCCCCCTCCATTGAGGTGCACCACTAACTAGTTCCACTCTGTCCACAGACACTATGGACACTTCAGTTCATATGGTTGCTTCTACTTCAGTTATGACGATGGTGGTGGTGGTGGTGGTGGTGGTGGTGGTGGTGGTGGTGGTGGTGGTGGTGGTGATGATGATGATGATGATGATGATGATGATGATGATGATGATGATGATGATGATGATGATGATGACGATGACGATGATGAAGGTGTTCCAAGTACACCACTTGAAGTGATGATGGAGTTAGGACTGGGATGAGGAGGCAGAATAAATTGGTAGCATCCTATGCATCTGGATTAAGAGACGCCTGCAGCAGATAAGTGACCCACATCCAGATATAATCCCAGATTATCCCAGATCCTCAACTGGTCCTACTTAATCACAAAACAGTTCCGCTGTGACTATGATCTGATCTGGCCTACTGTGGCTCATGTGGCAGTTGCACTAAAAACTGTTTGTAGAATAAACTTATCTTTGCATATGAATGTGAGAACATTATTTTTACAACAATCGTTTTGTAAAACATTGGTAAGTTCTTATATAGCGCAGTATCCAGTCCTCGGGACAGTTCAAAGCGCTTTACACTTTACTTCCCTGACAGACCTGTTCACTCAGACACCATCTTGGCTTCTCTTGGAAGCATCCAGCCATATGCTACAAGTAATGCGCGAAGGCTGCTCCAACACATATCCACCACTGTCTATAGTCAGGTACTCATTTACACAGCTGAGTGAACTTGAGCAATATAGAGTGAAAAAACTTGCCTAAGGTTTTAACACCGCAGCACAGGATTCAAACCCGGGTTCTCGTAGTCGAGAGTCCGAATCTCTACCTCTGAGCCATTGTGCTCTACAGATTTGACTGCTTTGTTTTGTGACAAAATGCATGTGTAAAGACATAATAACTTATCATAATTTTATTTCTAATCATATTATGATGACTGTGTATAACTAAGCACTGTATCTATTTTAACATGTCATTGTTATTAACAATGTTCTTTTCTTCTTTCTCTGTAAATAAGCAGTGATTCCACATAGCACATTCACGACACATGTGGCTTTATTTACCCACATGTGTGTTTAATTTGACAGTTAGCTGTTTATAAACATCAGACAAAACTTGGCGTCCCTACATTGTTGAACTGCCATGGACACTTTCCAACACTTGTGGAAATGTTTACCGAGGTCAGGTATTCATAGCCTCGTGGGGCTTTTGCAAAGGTGTATAATTAACACCCCGTAGGGCATTTTGTAATGATTTAATGTGCTTGGTCCATGCAGCTGTTATTGCTGCATACTAAACTTTATGACACATTCACAAATGACCACTTGTGACCACAATTGAAGTGGCAGGTTTGTCATTGGACAGTACATCTGTTTACTAAAATGTAGTATTATTTTTAATTTGTGATGTCCTCTTTTTAGTCTCCAAAGTGGAACTGACGACAAATACAATAGCTAGTCCTGAGGAGAAGCAATGGATTCGTGACATTTGTAGAAAGACAATCCCTTCCTCCACCAAAAATTAGTTGTCTTAGTCATTTGTAACTGGACTTCTGCAGGGCTAATCGTGGGAATATGTGATATCATTGAACAACTAAGACTACAGTGGATATCTCAAGGCGGCTTAGCTACACTGCCAATCATGTTTGTTTCGAAACTTAGAATTGAACTTGTTTTCTGACTCACAACATTCAAATTGTGAATATGCTGACTAAGCACAATAATTAAGACCATCATATTCATTCATAAATAATAAAATGAGGAACTGACTGTCGCCTTTGAATACGTCAACGGGACATTGTATCGAAATGTCAACTGTTTTGTGTGCAACGATTACGACGCAACAAGTGGCCGTGAAGCCAAGACAAGGCTGCCTCAGCCACGAAGCAGAACCTCCGCCTAAGTCTGAACTGCCAGACCCTTTTGGCACATCATCTGCCGGACAAGACCGACCGTTCTCGTGACGGAGTTGTGACAGACCATCCCGACTCGACGAGTCAACGGCAGGCGCCAGACACAGATATGTCTATCCGACGTCCGAGTATCGATTATTCAGCGACTGATACATCACGACACTAGCCCGCGCTTTTAGTTTTACCGCATCCCTGTCGTCTGTCAAGAAGCAACAAGCACCCCTACCTTTCTCGTCGTCAGCGATCTTACTCCAACGACAAAATATCGTCAACGACAACTCGGCAGGTATACACGATTCACGCTGTCGCTTCAAAGGGAGCGACACCGGGTGACAGGCGACAATGATTGAGTACCACTCGCGTAGCCGCTGAATATTAACATAGTCACTAGTGTTTCCAGGCCGTCGGTTGTCTCGGCCGCAGCGCGCGGAGAAAGCGAAATCAATAGGGGCGAGTCCATTTTACGGCGAGAGGGGTTTCGGGTTGCAAGGAATTTTACTATGTTGCGTGTAGGCGAAACAAAACATTGCGCAGTTTTGCAGTACGGGAAAATATTGCGAAATGGTGCCCGTGGATAGGTTCGAAATGACAGTTGCAGACGTCAAAAAGACAACTGTTAATGAAGGTGTACGAAAAATAAAAGACAAATGTTAATGAAGGTGTACGAATAATAAAAGACAAATGTTAATGAAGATGTACGAATAATAAGAGACAAATGTTAATGAAGATGTACGAATAATAAGAGACAAATGTTAATGAAGATGTACGAATAATAAGAGACAAATGTTAATGAAGATGTACGAATAATAAGAGACAAATGTTAATGAAGATGTACGAATAATAAGAGACAACTGTTAATGAAGGTGTACGAAAAATAAAAGACACATGTTAATGAAGGTGTTCGAATAACAAAAGACAAATGTTAATGAAGGTGTACGAATAATAAAAGACAAATGTTAATGAAGGTGTACGAATAATAAAAGACAAATGTTAATGAAGATGTACGAATAATAAGAGACAAATGTTAATGAAGATGTACGAATAATAAGAGACAAATGTTAATGAAGATGTACGAATAATAAGAGACAAATGTTAATGAAGATGTACGAATAATAAGAGACAAATGTTAATGAAGATGTACGAATAATAAGAGACAAATGTTAATGAAGATGTACGAATAATAAGAGACAACTGTTAATGAAGGTGTACGAAAAATAAAAGACACATGTTAATGAAGGTGTTCGAATAACACAAGACAAATGTTAATGAAGGTGTACGAATAACAAAAGACAAATGTTAATGAAGGTGTACGAATAACAAAAGACAAATGTTAATGAAGATGTACGAATAACAAAAGACAAATGTTAATGAAGGTGTACGAATAATAAAAGACAAATGTTAATGAAGATGTACGAATAATAAGAGACAAATGTTAATGAAGATGTACGAATAATAAGAGACAAATGTTAATGAAGATGTACGAATAATAAGAGACAAATGTTAATGAAGATGTACGAATAATAAGAGACAAATGTTAATGAAGATGTACGAATAATAAGAGACAAATGTTAATGAAGATGTACGAATAATAAGAGACAACTGTTAATGAAGGTGTACGAAAAATAAAAGACACATGTTAATGAAGGTGTTCGAATAACACAAGACAAATGTTAATGAAGGTGTACGAATAACAAAAGACAAATGTTAATGAAGGTGTACGAATAACAAAAGACAAATGTTAATGAAGATGTACGAATAACAAAAGACAAATGTTAATGAAGGTGTACGAATAATAAAAGACAAATGTTAATGAAGATGTACGAATAATAAGAGACAAATGTTAATGAAGAAGTACGAATAATAAGAGACAAATGTTAATGAAGATGTACGAATAATAAGAGACAAATGTTAATGAAGATGTACGAATAATAAGAGACAAATGTTAATGAAGATGTACGAATAATAAGAGACAAATGTTAATGAAGATGTACGAATAATAAGAGACAAATGTTAATGAAGATGTACGAATAATAAGAGACAAATGTTAATGAAGATGTACGAATAATAAGAGACAAATGTTAATGAAGATGTACGAAAAATAAGAGACAAATGTTAATGAAGATGTACGAATAATAAGAGACAAATGTTAATGAAGATGTACGAATAATAAGAGACAAATGTTAATGAAGATGTACGAACAATAAGAGACAAATGTTAATGAAGATGTACGAACAATAAGAGACAAATGTTAATGAAGATGTACGAACAATAAGAGACAAATGTTAATGAAGATGTACGAACAATAAGAGACAAATGTTAATGAAGATGTACGAACAATAAGAGACAAATGTTAATGAAGATGTACGAACAATAAGAGACAAATGTTAATGAAGATGTACGAACAATAAGAGACAAATGTTAATGAAGATGTACGAATAATAAGAGACAAATGTTAATGAAGATGTACGAATAATAAGAGACAAATGTTAATGAAGATGTACGAATAATAAGAGACAAATGTTAATGAAGATGTACGAATAATAAGAGACAAATGTTAATGAAGATGTACGAACAATAAGAGACAAATGTTAATGAAGATGTACGAACAATAAGAGACAAATGTTAATGAAGATGTACGAACAATAAGAGACAAATGTTAATGAAGATGTACGAACAATAAGAGACAAATGTTAATGAAGATGTACGAATAATAAGAGACAAATGTTAATGAAGATGTACGAACAATAAGAGACAAATGTTAATGAAGATGTACGAACAATAAAAGACAAATGTTAATGAAGATGTACGAACAATAAGAGACAAATGTTAATGAAGATGTACGAACAATAAGAGACAAATGTTAATGAAGATGTACGAATAATAAGAGACAAATGTTAATGAAGATGTACGAATAATAAGAGACAAATGTTAATGAAGATGTACGAACAATAAAAGACAAATGTTAATGAAGATGTACGAATAATAAGAGACAAATGTTAATGAAGATGTACGAACAATAAAAGACAAATGTTAATGAAGATGTACGAACAATAAAAGACAAATGTTAATGAAGATGTACGAACAATAAAAGACAAATGTTAATGAAGATGTACGAATAATAAGAGACAAATGTTAATGAAGATGTACGAATAATAAGAGACAAATGTTAATGAAGATGTACGAATAATAAGAGACAAATGTTAATGAAGATGTACGAATAATAAGAGACAAATGTTAATGAAGATGTACGAATAATATAAAAGACAAATGTTAATGAAGATGTACGAATAATAAGAGACAAATGTTAATGAAGATGTACGAATAATAAGAGACAAATGTTAATGAAGATGTACGAATAATAAGAGACAAATGTTAATGAAGATGTACGAATAATAAGAGACAAATGTTAATGAAGATGTACGAATAATAAGAGACAAATGTTAATGAAGATGTACGAATAATAAGAGACAAATGTTAATGAAGATGTACGAATAATAAGAGACAAATGTTAATGAAGATGTACGAATAATAAGAGACAAATGTTAATGAAGATGTACGAACAATAAGAGACAAATGTTAATGAAGATGTACGAACAATAAGAGACACATGTTAATGAAGATGTACGAACAATAAGAGACAAATGTTAATGAAGATGTACGAACAATAAGAGACAAATGTTAATGAAGATGTACGAACAATAAGAGACAAATGTTAATGAAGATGTACGAACAATAAGAGACAAATGTTAATGAAGATGTACGAACAATAAGAGACAAATGTTAATGAAGATGTACGAACAATAAGAGACAAATGTTAATGAAGATGTACGAATAATAAGAGACAAATGTTAATGAAGATGTACGAATAATAAGAGACAAATGTTAATGAAGATGTACGAATAATAAGAGACAAATGTTAATGAAGATGTACGAATAATAAGAGACAAATGTTAATGAAGATGTACGAATAATAAGAGACAAATGTTAATGAAGATGTACGAATAATAAGAGACAAATGTTAATGAAGATGTACGAATAATAAGAGACAAATGTTAATGAAGATGTACGAACAATAAGAGACAAATGTTAATGAAGATGTACGAACAATAAGAGACAAATGTTAATGAAGATGTACGAACAATAAGAGACAAATGTTAATGAAGATGTACGAACAATAAGAGACAAATGTTAATGAAGATGTACGAACAATAAGAGACAAATGTTAATGAAGATGTACGAACAATAAGAGACAAATGTTAATGAAGATGTACGAACAATAAGAGACAAATGTTAATGAAGATGTACGAACAATAAGAGACAAATGTTAATGAAGATGTACGAATAATAAGAGACAAATGTTAATGAAGATGTACGAACAATAAGAGACAAATGTTAATGAAGATGTACGAACAATAAGAGACAAATGTTAATGAAGATGTACGAATAATAAGAGACAAATGTTAATGAAGATGTACGAATAATATAAAAGATAAATGTTAATGAAGATGTACGAATAATAAGAGACAAATGTTAATGAAGATGTACGAATAATAAGAGACAAATGTTAATGAAGATGTACGAATAATAAGAGACAAATGTTAATGAAGATGTACGAATAATAAGAGACAAATGTTAATGAAGATGTACGAATAATAAGAGACAAATGTTAATGAAGATGTACGAATAATAAGAGACAAATGTTAATGAAGATGTACGAATAATAAGAGACAAATGTTAATGAAGATGTACGAATAATAAGAGACAAATGTTAATGAAGATGTACGAATAATAAGAGACAAATGTTAATGAAGATGTACGAATAATAAAGGACAAATGTACACGTGTACAAAGTAGAAACAATCATTATAATGGAATGAGGTAATTGTACTGGTTGTATGTATTTACTGGTTTGTAATGTATACATTCGCGCGCACACGCACACGCACACGCACACGCACACGCACACGCACACGCACACGCACACGCACACGCACACGCACACGCACACGCACACGCACACGCACACGCACACGCACACGCACACGCACATGCGCGCGCACGCACGCACGCACGACACACACACACACACACACACACACACACACTCACACACACACACACACACACACACACACACACACACACACACACACACACACACACACACACGCACACACACACACACGAACATTGCAACTTTCCCCCACAAATTATGTATTGAATGGTTCTGACTCCTTTACCAGCAGACTATGAAGTAAATGCCTATAGGCCTATATTTGGACGATTATTTTTTTAAAGTAGTGCATTATTTCAAAACATCTTAATTTCAATAACGCAAACTACAAATGATTATTATTTAGGCTCAATTGATTTTTAAATGTAGAGAATCTGCATGATAGGCGTTAAACGCCGTTGTTTCAGTTGGTTGAAAGTTTATAATCTTTTGTCAAGTATTTCGCCATCTCAAACTAAGCTTAATATAGCCCAACGTGCTTTCTTTGTGGCTGCGCCGACAATTTTGAATCAACTCCCTATTATGATTAAATATTCTAAAACTGTAGGCACCTTTCGTAAAAAACCTGAAAACATATTAAATAAATTTTGTTTGAAATTGCTTTTCCACCATAAATTTTCGGTGGTTCCATGCTCCAATGACAACTTTTGCCTGTCCCCGTGTATGACTAGTCAAATGATTTTGTTTGTTGCGCCTGTGAGCTTGACCTTGTTAAGGATATAGGCGCTATAGAAATGTATTATTATTATTATCTAGGCATCAATCTAAAAGCGAATAAGAAAGTAACGTTTTCGTTGGCCGACGTTTTCCAAACATTCCGCGTCACGGCCTGTTGTGACGTCAGATAAATTCATACGCAACGATTTCGCCCGGCAACTGCAGCAATAAACAGTTTTGTAGGAATTGTGTTTCTCTACAATAACAAACCTCTGGAAGGATTGGTTGACTCGTCTCACAGAAGAGTTGAGAAGAGTCGTTAACATCAGGTGGCCAAAGAACATGACAAATTTGGACTTTTCAAATATCACAACAGAAATGTTAATAAGACATCGACGTATGGAATGATTCTGGCGCGGATCAGCTAGACTACCAAAGAGAGTTCTAGTCTAGATAGGTCAAGACATTCTTATGCCTAGACGGAGATGAAAAATTCCAAGTCTCGAGTTGACGAAGAACCAATTACCATGAATGGATTTCACGTATTCGCAAGCAAAGGGGTGAGCTGTTGGTCGCAGTTACTGGTGAGCTATGTGCTGGAGAAAAGATCCGTGTTTCGAACGCGCTGCAGCAAATGATTATTGACGTCATATTTTACTGAAGTCTGAATACGTGGGTGAAACCGGCGGAGTGGGGACGCTTTGAAGTCGCAGATCTGTGCGATATAAGCAGGGATCGAACCTAACGCTTGCCCCCTTCCCCGAGTAGAAATTCGTGGGGATGAGTAACATCTGGCTAGCTGCAATAGTCCCTCGGGCGAGTAGCTATTTTCCACCTTCCTCATAAAACAGTTACTTCGATGTGCCAAGGAAGGCAAAGTACTGAGTATAAGATACTAATATTATGACTTGTGTTATGTTCTTCAAAATGTTAAAGTTGTAATTGATTAATTTGTTTATTTTATGATTACGAAACATTGCAGGTCAACCGGCGATTTTTTAAGTCGCATTTTAGCGATGTCCGCCAAAATGGCGTACTAAAGCTTGTTCGTGGACATGAGTAACATATCGAAGCTACTAGTCCCTGAGCCGGTGTTAAATGTCGTAATTTATACCTGGATACAAGCCATACGACAAAGCTAAAACTTGGCAAAGAAGACAACCCGGAAGTAGTTTAGTATGGCGTCTTTTGAAGCTACGAAAGAGCACCGGAACATGTACTTGATGTAAACACGATACGTAGTCAACTACCTGATTTCTTGGCATTGAGCATATCATTTCGACCGTCGGACCGCCCTCTTGAGACGCCACAAACGATTACAAGGTAACGGCCGTAACGGGTGCATTTGGCACCGCCGGAATGTGGCGTGTGTCCGGCTATAAAGTGTGAGAAAGCAAGCCAGGATACCCATGTTCCTAGATAAGACTGTCATTTCATTGAATATTGTTGACATTTAGGTTAAAGGAGTTTCAGTTTAGCACATTATGTGTTCGCTAATATTTTAAAATCATTATTTAAACGGCAATTTAGCCAATTATTGGCGCTCTTTCCCTTCAGCCTGATGTGCCTCCCGCATAGGCCTACTTCCGGTTCATCGGTCGTCTGCTGTGGTTGTAGACGACTCGCAAAACAATATATCGACGCGCGTTTTATATCAACGTTTCGCTTTATTTATTTCCTACTTTTTCGACGAGGAGTTGTAAACCTTGTCTAAAATAGTAATGAAATGTTTCTACAATGATTGACCTAGGACATTTTCGCTTGGTGACAAGCTCGTGTCGAAAGGACGCGAAACGAGTGTCACCGGAAACACGTGCGTTGAAGCTCAGCGCTCGTGACGACGTTATGTCTACCCGGACGACGAGAACACGTGGCTCGTACGACGAGAACACGTGACGCGGACGGGTGATTGTCGCGCGAACCTCACGTCCTCGCTGTCAATCTCCGAAGATGGCGCCACCGGAAACACAAGCGATCGACGTCGATGAATGTCAGCGAACCGGGAAGATTCACGGAATATCCGTCATTGATGCTGATCCCGCTATCCCACCAACGCACGTCGCAGAGGGGTGCAGGGGGTCCTGGGTCACAATTCACATGGACATTTTTTTCTCACATTTCACAGGGGAAATATTTAGATTTTCACATGCGGTTTGGTGGTATAGGTATTTTGTGTGAGAAGAAATCGGTTACCAGGAAATCTACCGTCGTCAGTGTAACGAAGAAAATGATTTATCAATCAATGCTCACAAGGAACATTTATTTTAAATAACACTTCACGCTATCGCACCTCATCTCAAATCGCAAGAATAAAAGAGCTTTTGCGTTTCACGACGAAATAATTTTCCAAATGCGGACTACGAAAATACCTGTGCACCCTCACAGGAGCACCGACTGAAGTCAACGAACGCTTTCGAACACAGCAAAGCCACAAAACACTAAGAAATGTAGGCTATTGTGCATGGTGCCAAGTGTTTGACTGACTTACTTTGAAGCATTATTGAAGGATAGAAAGAAGAAAAGCAAATTGCAACGTTTCGACCGCCTGGTGCGGACCTTTATCACGCGCTGATGTCACGTGATAAGACCTTGCTTTACCACGTACTGATGTCACGTGATAAAACCTTTATCATGCACTGACATAACGTGATATAAACTTCTGCACCTGGCGAATCGATACGTTGCAGGTTTAGAATAACACTACTCTAAACTAAATTAAGTGTAAATCCCCGCAGTCAGTCACTATATACATAATTTCGACACCAACAATTCGTGCGTTCAGAATTACTATGCCGTTCTCGAACGACCGAAACTTGTGCGAAACGAAACGACTATGCGTCTGTCCACCAGTTAAAGTTATGGTTGATGGGAAGTCGTGACATAAAACAATTGGGGACGAGGTCAAACATGTCCCTCGTCGACCACACACAATCCCCAACACTACGTAGGTAGCTCTAGGCTCCGGCTCAAATGTTTATGTTCACAGCCAGGCCACAAACATACCCCAAAACTGAACTACGCTAAGAGCCTGGCCTTGTTGCCAACACAAATGCACGGACTTAATACACAGTACATATTTCACCCCACTTGCTACATCCGTCGGTATTGGTTTTAGTTTAGGCTGCGGGGTGCGTGCGACGAAAACGAAACTGCTTTACTTCTATCCTTTAGTGTCTTGGGGCTATGGCCGGCGCAATCGCCAATGCTACCTCCCCTTGTCAACAATGAGCACGCCCCGTAAACTGTTTGGCGGGCAGCTGCCCACGCAACTGGCGCTTTCCGTTGTTGAGTAGGTCGTTTGTTCAACGACTCCGGTCATACACTTATGCCCCCCGCCCCCCGCGAACATTTCCTGCCGGACACTCGTGACGTGACTGAGGCGTCAATAGAGTATAATGGCAGGCATGGCATATTGGCTGTGCGACACTGGTTTTCAGCTGAGTGTTCCGTAGATCTCAGCCCTGCTCTATGTCGAACCTACTGTATAGATTTCATGTCCACTTCCGTCGTCACCATGACACACGCACGCACGCACGCACGCACGCACGCACGCACGCACGCACGCACGCACGCACGCACGCACGCACGCACGCACGCACGCACGCACGCACGCACGCACGCACGCACGCACGCACGCACGCACGCACGCACGCACGCACGCACGCACACGCACGCACGCACGCACGCACGCACGACGACGCACGCACGCACGCACGCACGCACGCACGCACGCACGCACGCACGCACGCACGCACGCACGCACGCACGCACGCACGCACGCACGCACGCACGCACGCACGCACGCACGCACGCACGCACGCACGCACGAACATTATAAGCAACTCTGCACGAGGGCAGAAACTACTAGACCCTATTTGTTGGAATGTGTGCGTGCACACGCGCGCGCGCGCGTGCGTGCTTGCGTGGTGTCGTGTACATGAGTGAGTGTGCGCATGTAAGTGAAGTGAGTTGGGTTTGAAGTATGTATATATATATATATATATATATATATATATATATATATATATATATATATATATATATATATATATATATATACATATATACATACATACAATACATTCATATATATATATATATATATATATATATATATATATATATATATATATATATATATATATATATATATATATATATATATATATATATATATATAGTATACAGTTTTTTAGTTGTCGGATGCCCCCTCCAATGCAAAATCCTGGCTACGCCGTAGGGATTTAGTCGTCTGACGACGAATGAACGTATTTGTCTGCACGTGCCTGGCAACAACCGAGGCATGCACGTGCTAGCGTGCAAACACACGCGTGTTCTTCGCGTGCGAATGACATTGTTGCGGGGCTATTTTCTGTGTAACACGCGATAATTGTTATGCCATTCTCGTAGTTCTGTGAATTAATTAAACCTCTGACAATTGTGGCGTGGCGTCGTGTATAATTAACGCAACTTATTCCGAGACGGCATATGTCGCGGGCATGCAAGCGTGGTGTGTGAGGCTGGCGGGGAGAAACAGAACATATTATCACCAAGAACCAACCCGCTTATGTAAAAAAATTATGCACTTATTTGTGTTGAAATACATCACGTCCTGTTGGCAGTTAAAAGAAATCACAGTAAAGAAGTTAGATGCATGGTTACACTTGTATCGGGACGAATATAATACCTGGAGGTTGAGTCGGACCTTCAGTGTCACTCCGTTTTAGGTGTCGTGCTGTCTCGGGCTGGACGTTGAAGGCCGGTCCGCAGGCTGTTGCTGTTGCTGTCGCTGTCGCTGTCGCTGTCGCTGTCGCTGTCGCTGTCGCTGTCGCTGTCGCTGTCGCTGTCGCTGTCGCTGTCGCTGTCGCTGTTGAACTGTTTTGTCGCAACGCTCCTTTCCGCAAACTCTGTGGGATCCCCCCAACACACTCCACCTAATCAAAGCTCGCAATACTAACGCTTGTAGGTCGTATATACGAGTTTAATATTGTTTTAATAATAGTAACTCGTATTCAGTGATCCGCAGTCTTTGTTACATTAGATGTCTTCGCAGATGTGATAATAGGGCATAGGCAGCATCTAGGAAACGTCGTGTCACAAACTATTTTAAGTAACTAGGGCCTATAGCCCTATACACTGCAAAACCATGGCATATCATAGTTTATTGGGGAGCTCTAGGGGGATACCCCCCCCCCCCCCGAGGACCCAAAAACATCCAGCGCCATACTTCTCTCCAAACTCCAAATTAATGCAGCCGTCGGCCCCTATCATAGACTCAATGGCTATGTTCATGCAAACAAAACTCTTTTCTTTAACAGGAATTCATTGGTTTCAAAAGGATGCTAACCCACCCATCTCACTCCGCAAATACGGATCTGAATTATAATATCTAAATCATATGCATGCAATGAAAGAAATTTTTGTTGTTGTTCAGCTGCCACCGCACACCGGTCATTCCCAGAATAAGTGCTGCCACCTTCTGGACACAACAAAAACGATCTTCGTAGGCCAATAATTCTGAAAGGGTGCGGACTAGACGGGGTCGTTTATGATGTAAGACGACAATAAGGTGCTCATCCGCCATTCCCCGAGCGACCAAAGAGTACCCTATAAAATCAGCATTATGCAAGTTGTCTGAATTTCTATGAGCATATAGTGTGGAGTGATTAGAAATGATGTTTTCGGGCAGCGTGGTATCAGAGCTGTCAAATTACGACAGCTGTCAGTCGGTGCATTTCTGCGTATTAATACAGTTGTCATTTTGCTTGGTGATGTAATCAGGGGCAATCCATGGGTGGTTCAAGCAGAAATTGAGGGGTGTAAGGTTTGAAAGAGGTTTGTGGGAGCCTGAGGTATGAGAAGTTCACGAATTTGTCAAAGAACTTCTGTCTATGGAGGGTAAATATGCTGTGAAATTGTCAATAACAGAGCTCCCTAAGATTCGTAGGAAATGAAGGAAACGTTATAATGGTCGCCTATGGAAAATGCAAATGTGGTCTGACTCGTAATTGAAAAACGTCCGTTTTGACATAAGAGGCACGAAAACGTGGTTTGAACGATGTGTGAGGTTGTTTTTGCTGCATTTGAAGTTGCTATTGACTGGAATACAATGGAGTCATTATGTACTGATAATGCTGCATCTAAGAGTTATTAAAAGTAATTAGTAAGCTAGTTACCGTGTGATGTGCAAGGAAAATACATTGACAATATTGGTTGCGTGGAAATTACACGATGCATTTCACATAATATACTATACTGAAGACAGCAAGAGTTTGTGCTTCAAATGTCCCTGTTCAAGAGCGTGAATATTTTGTTTCGTATTTAAAAAATGCGCCAAATTAACGACATATTTCCAGTACGATGAGTTTAGCTGCCATTACATTAATTATACTTTGTATGCGACATCTACAAATGCGTGTCTCTTAACACCAAATATTAAAATGAATATGCGTTTTCTTCCTGTTTGTTAATCCGATTTATTTGTCTCTTGCTTGTGTCATATTTAGAACACACAATAAGCATCAACGGGCGAGCAAAGAACATTTGACAACACCCCACCCCTTAAACGCAGCCACTATTTTAGTCAATTGTTGGTCGCCGTATAAAGCGGATTATCAACGGGCGTCTAAAAATAAACTATCTATCACCTGCTTATTATAGGGCCTGTAACTGACCCCCACACTAGCTACGTACACTCACATAGCGCCTGCGACACTAGACTTAATGTAGTTTCGCCAACTAGAGGCAGCAGGCTAACTGCAATCAAATCGTTACAGGAAAAACATACATATGTAGAAATGATACATATCAAAGTTGTAGTAAAAATGCGGTTCGAATCCCCGTGGTTCTTTTTCAAACCTTGTGCAATGTCGTTCACTCAACATTTCTCCAGTTCACTCAGCTATATGAATGCTTTTCTGGCCACAGACAGTGGTGAACATTTATGTATTAAAAGTATTTGAGCATAACTTTCAAGATGGCTGAATGTTTTCCAGAGAAATCGAGATGATGGTCGATGGAACACGTTTGTCAGGGAGTAACGTGTAAACTCGTGTGTCAGGGGTAACGTGTAAACTCGTTTGTCAGGGAGTAACGTGTAAAATGCTGTGACCAATACCACGGACTATATAGGCCTACAACGGAAGATAACAACTTACCCTTTGTCATGCCGTAATAAAATAACCTCTCTAATATCGACAACGTCTCGCTAGTCCACTTATACAAATACGTTGCATTGTAGCATTGTGAAATACCCAATTTACTAGGTTTGTGGATTATTGGCGTAAGAATCAATACTATTCCACTGGACTAGCTTGACAGAATATTATTGTAGGCCAGTGCATGAGAACTCTATGTTTACGTGCCAATGTTTGCATGTACACGTGTGCCACTGCGGGAGTGTGTACGTGTGTGTGTGTGTGTGCGCGTGTGTGTGTGGTGTGTGTCGATGTGTGATATATATGTATATATATATATATATATATATATATATATATATATATATATATATATATATATATATATATATATATATATATTAAACATTAATATCATGCATTTAAATTAAGCCATATGCATGCTCTACCCTCTAGATAAACGGTCACGAATGCTCGGGCTTTTAGCGTTTTCTAAGATCAACAATTTAATTCACATCGGTGGAAATATAAACTTAATAACTACGGATACGTTCATAGGCGAAAACGCCAAAACCGTGAACAATAAGAACCTAATATATATATATATATATATATATATATATATATATATATATATATATATATATATATATATATATATATAATTAGAGGAGACAGAGAATGGCAGATAGATGGACGTAGAGTCAGGGGCGCAAGGTGCATATTGTGTTTTATTCACAAACACAAAGCACCATTTTATTTATGCAGAAATAAGTTATACACTATACATTTCTTTGTAGTTTCCAGCGTCGGAATTCAAAGTTTTATGGAGAAAGCAAATTTATCAAAGGACCGCGTTTTATCAGCATGGAGAGGAAGTCAGTTTTCCCGCGATGACAATGTAAAATTAAACACGTCACCGCGAGCGTATACGTAATAAAACGCGTACGCGTTCTGACTTTCGCGGGACAGTCCATTGATCATGACTGGGTAGTTGATAAGTTAAAAAAATCATGTTTGATAAAATCAACAACCAGTTCAACAACTTACAAACTCTAAGCTAGCCCTATTTCAAGAAATGCAAAATTGCGTAGAAACGACCGGTTTCGTCTTCAAAAACGTCGCTTTGTTTGTGTCATATCCAAAAATCCAACCCTGGAAAAGCTGTTTAGGCTACGTCAACCGTTTTTGAAACAGTGTTCTCGTTGGTCTATTGAACAGTCTTTCCTTCTAGAACATTCTGCCGGATGTTCGAAATAATTCATTCTGATTGGCTAGTTAAACAGGGGTTCCAGATTAGCCAATCAAAACCTTCGACTAAGTAACGTTATACGTGGATTTGATCGTTAAGGAAATTAGTTGAGCGCAACTCCTCGAGCTAGCAAGACGTTCAGAAGGTCGAACAGTGAAGCCAAAAATGACTTCTGGTGTATCGTTTGTCGAGCCTGAACATTTGCGCTACAACAACAGAAGCGGTCGAACGTTAGCGGCAACGCGTGCAAGTCTGAAGACACACAATGCTCTGTGCGATTGAACACCATTTCATCGCCGTCTTCCCTGCATCAAGTTGTCGCTGCCAACGAACGTTGCCGCCATGCCATGGTTACCACCGCTCTCGGGTAAAAAGGTAGGCATTTTTATATAAAACAGTCCGAATTCAAATCTAAGTTATGCTGCTTGCGAAATTTATAATGCGTTTGTTTAAAAAAACGTTATGGTTACTCAGATGTGGTTATTGCGTTTTCAGATGTGCGCAGTCGTGAATCGAGTTGCTGTTCCCCACGTTCGCCTTCGCCACCGCCACGGGAAATCCAGAATTCCGCGTGTCGTCATGTACGATCACAGACGGAGCCAAATCTGTCGGCGACAACATTACGCATCAATTCACGCATCCGCTGGCGCCATCACGATCGCCTTTCAATTCGCATCGAAACGCGGCATCGCCAAAATCCGTTGCTGTTCTCCACCTTCGGCTTCGCTACCGCAAATCCGGAACGCCGCGTGACGTCACAATCACAGACGAGCCAAATGTTTCGGCGGCAACTTCACGCATTCACACATCCGCCGGCGCCGCCACGATCGCCGTTCAACTCGCATCGAAACGCGACATCGCCAAAGCGCTACAAGGGCAACCGGGCGAATTCGGCGCAACGAGAGTGCTTCTTTCAAATACGCGAGCATCCGATGTTTCCGCAGCAACAGCCGGTATCAGTAACTCCGCATCGTATGTCCTGTCCGTGTCTTGTCTCTTTCTCTGTGGGCCACTACGACGTATTAGTGTCAACGCCCGATTCTATGTTCAGTGTTGTTTAGTTTTGTGACGAGGGGGTTGTTACGGGGGACCGTTGCAATTCCCGGATGAGATCCAGGGCCAATCGAACTGAAAAAGTTCGCACTGTTGATTGGATTCCCCTGTTGTGTATCCAGACCTGGTGCTTGTGGCGGTTTGTGGACGAGACCAATGTTGCTTGTCTGTTCGATTTACGTGTCTGTTATGTGTATGTACTGTGTTATGTTCGAATTGCGGAGAAAGTCTTCGAAGTCACCAACAACGTCCGAAACGACGAGGTTCAAGTGTCACTTCGCAAAAGAACACTTGACATGGATATGGACGATAATCTGGAACGTTAAACTGCATTAAAAACGAACATTATCATGAGTCATTATGCCTATTATTATACTTCGTAGGCTTACGCTTCATTCCATTCAATAAAACGGTGACAAATTATTAATAACGCCTATGTTGTATTTATAGTTAAGTTTGCCTCGGTGAGCTCGTAATCGTGAGTTCCGCTCCAATTCCAACTAGTCCGAAAAAACTACAGACAATAGTTTATATAGGCCTATGACAAATGCGATGTCTGTCCACATAACGCTTTCAGATAAAACAAATGTAGAAACATTAAATTATTCATATTAAAACTGTTAATTAAATATTATATACAATTAACGACGATGAGTAAAATAAATAAATAAATAAAACTAACTAATACTCTATTTACATGCAAAAACACATACTAAGCGATGGCATGTGTAAAGGTCAGTACATATGTGTGAAAATAAGATATGTGTTACATTAAGAGCCGTCTCATTCTACGACGTACATACTGTGAACTACCAATTCATAGCCTACCAATGTCTTTGAATACAGACACACACATTTCCAATCCAGCCTGGGCCACCCAGTTGTCCATAAATAAGGGTTATTCTCGCGCGCCAGGGGTCACTGCTGCTGATTACGTCAATAATAATAGTTTATTTCACTCTCTCTGGGCAATCAAAAAGATTGAAATGGGTACATAAAACATGCAAAGTATATTTGTTCAAATAGATTCAAATAATATATAAGTTAAGACATTAGCGTAAATATAAATTATAATGTAGAGAATATACGATATGTATCTATAAAACTAATTAAAATAATTTAAGACATTAAAAACTATTTTATGTTAAAATGTTACGCCGACAAGTCAATGTATTTTACTAAACTTATTAAAAAATAATAAATAGGTTAAAACATTAAAATAATTAGATCTAAAAAATTAATTAAGGCTTTACAATATTTTACACATATCCATATCAGTATGCACGAAAGTTTGTTAAGAGTCACTGTGAGTTCTTTTGGTTGAACAGACACCAGTTAATGAAACAGTTCTTGGTCCTGTTGGTTTTTACTCTGGGTAAGGAGTATCGAGTACAGCATCGTGCATTGTGTGTTGTAGTCCTTGGTTTTGGTAGTAGTTTATGCAGTTTGTGCTGCGGTTGTTCGATTTGTGTGAAGAAATGTTCACATAACTGCGCACGTCTTTGTTTCAGAGAAGTCAGCTGTGCATTCGCTAATGCTTCGATATAGGGAGTATTCGGGTATATGATGTTCATAGCACGTCTTTGTACACGCTCCATATCACTTTGGAGACCCAGTGTGAGTGAGGTCGACCATGCTGGACATGCGTATCCCAGAGTAGGCCGGACCACCGTTGTATATACCGTCAGAAGGTCTTCGGCGGGAATGCCTGATCGTTTGAGTTGTAGCAGAAGAAACAGCCTCTTGCCTGCCTTTCGTGTTATTTCATCAACGTGTACGTCCCAGGTCAGGTTGCTGGTGATGGTAATGCCAAGTATCTTCGCCTCGGTTACTCGCTGAGTGTCTGTTCCGTCGATGCGTATGGTTGGGAAGTTTGTCCTTGTTTTAGAGAAATCAATAACAAGCTCTTGTCTTACGTTTGTTGATTTTCATGTCATTTTGGATTGTCCACAGATACGCTGCATCGGCTGCTTCCTGGAGATTTGGCGCCTGGGAGTCTGATCCAGTATAAACGATGCACGTGTCATCAACATATTTGTAGGAGTCGCACTTTGTTTGTAGATCATTTATCATGAGGACGAAAAGTACGGGGCCTAGCTTTGTGCCTTGTGGCACTCCTCCATGGATGTAATTCCAGTCGGATTGTGTGCTGCACAGTAATAGTATCCTGGCATACTGTTTCGATGCATCTGTGCTTGTATAACACTGATGTAACAGGTCAACGAGGGCATGTGTAGTGGATGACTTCTTAATGGAGCCGTATTGGTTTGGGTAAACTCTGCTTTGAACGATGTCCCAGACCCATTTAAAAACAAACTCTTCCATTTGTTTACATAGCACAGCAGTCAAAGAGATTGGTCTAAGTCTGTTTCGATATTTTCTGGCGGTTTCTTTTTCGGAAGGGGGCTGGCGTATGCAGCACGCCAGATACGGGGAACATGCCCCTTTCGAAATGAGCTGTTGTAGATTGCGGCAACTGGGCCAGCAAGCAATTGAGAGAACTCTTTAAGGACCCAGCTTGGTACACAGTCCAGGCCCGGTGGTTTACTCGTGTCTAGTTTGCGTAACTGCTTTTCCACCTTCTCAACTGGGATAACATATTTAGATGGCACACATGGTATTTTGAGCTGTAGGTAGTCATTGTTAGCACTCATGGCAGGTAGGTGATCACTCACTGATTTAAAGAAATTGTTTATTCGTTGGCTGAGTTCCAGAAGATTACCGTCACACACTTGATTGGCAATATTGTTATCCTCGTTAGGTGAATGATATATCACTCCAACGTTTATGTGGGTAAACTGTCGTGGTAATTTGTGTGGGCGAAGCGAAATCCACAGAGTTTCCATGTCGTTGTTACGTAGTTCTGTCCATTCCTTGAAAGGGATGCCATGTTTTACAAAGCACATGACCCCTCCGCCACGTCTGTCGGCACGATCTTTTCTGATGTGGAAGTACCCAGGTACACAAATGGACTCGTCTGGTATGTGGTCCCTACACCATGTCTCTGGTATTGTTGCAATATCTGCACTGTTTAGTTTCAGTATTTCTGACAGTTCTATTATTGTTGGTACCACTGATCTTATGTTTGTGTTTACGACCACAGGCAGGTCCCATATACCAGCTCTTCTCTTCGTAGCGTTGTAGGCTTACATTTTTCCGGCGTTAGAAACGTTCCGGTTGACGTTTCTGCGCAGGCGCGATATGTGTAAAATCATCAATGTGCAGCAAATGACAAAGCATTTATGGTATACATATTACGGGTTGGTCGTTAGGATGTATATAACCTCTCAGCAAAGTTATTCGTCGCAAATTAACATGAGGCAAACAAGTTTTGAGCCATATTTTGAGAGCAGGCGTAATAATCCTTGACAGTGATTTATAGAAAAAAGTGTAATATTTTATTGCATTGAACGATATTTGAAGTAATCATCACAGGAAAGTTAACGAACAGCTCGTGGCATTTATACCGATAATGCTTTGTTGTTTTGCTGGACATTGATGATTTTACATATATTGCGCAGAAACGTCAACCAGAACGTTTTTAACGACCGAGAAAATGTAAGCGCGACAGTAACTATATAGCCCAACGACCATTAGCAGGAGGTTTCATACTGTCGCTGCTATTGCTGCCATTCAGCAACGCTGCTGTAGAGCGGGTCTTCTCGACAATGAATATCGTCAAGATGAAGCTGCAGAATAGGATGCAGCAGGACTCCCTCGAGAAGAACCTCCACGTGCGAGCATATATGTCGCGCCACAAGATCTGCTGCAACAAGTTTGTGCCAGACAAGACAATGCTGAGCATCTTCACGGCCGAAATGTACCACCAGGAGGACGACGATTCCATGCTGGACATCTAGGACACCTGCCCTAGACCTAGTCTACACAGAGTGTTGTGCTGCGCTGTGACAACACGTGCGCGCGATCCTGTGCACACGTGATTAAAATTTCAGTTTTGATAGTTTTAGTGGATTTGTTTTGAGTGAATGTGTGATTGCGCGCGTACATGCCTGCTTGCCTGTGTGTGCATGTCATGTGCATATACGCGTGTAGCCAGTTTAGGGCATATATGTGATTAAGTAGAGGGCCATTTATGTGGTGAATTTTGTGACGTTATGATGTACACCATGTCTATTTATAAACAAGCATTTATAGTTCACCGTGGAACAGTAGGTGGCGCTCAACTGCAAGGAATGATGGAAACATCCACTCATTATTAGGTAAATACTTTGTGCGTGACGTACTTGAAATGCATTTCCCTCTTTATCGGTAGGGGTGTGTCACTGGCAACATTTAACATGTATAATTTTATAATTATTTGGGGAGGTTTCGGCTAGTTTTGGGCTAGTTTTCGAGGACCATTGGGCTAGAAATATTTTTTTGACCTGGCAATTACTGACATACACACACATTCTTTAATGACATGTTCACTTGGGAACTATATCCCACTGTGGGGCTACACGGCGCCATGTGAGTGCTAAATATAGCAGGACGCGGTACACATGTTTGCGGTTGACGTCATGTTCTCGAAAACTCGGGCTTTTAGACACACGCACTGGACACACCCCACCGCACACAGGCCAATCCCAGAATAAGTGCTGCCACCTTCTGGACACAATAAAAACGATCTTCATATGCCAATAATTCTGGAAGGGGGCGGACGGGGTCGTTTGTTTACAAGTCACCCACAACCATGCGAGGGTCACGTCGAATTTATTGCACTTTAATTTGTTTTGTGTTATATGTCACATATGATATGATGGCTTGTGTGAAGAAGAAGATGCCATTTCTGTTATCAGTGCAACACGACGTTCTGTCAGGACTTGGACGGTTGTTTTACGTCATTTCTCCTGCTGAAACTTCCTTCGAAAAAGTGGAAGACGTCCCTGACTTTGTCAACAAAGTATTTACTATAAATAATTATAACCGATTAACGACGACGCAAACAATACGATTTACCGGGCTCATGTAGCAATATGAACTAGTCTTGTATAGGCTTACGGTTATTTGATGACATGACAGTGACAATTACTTTGTGCGTTATTGTTTTAGTAATGTTCCCATCACTTATTATTCAGTAATTGAAAGATGAAAATAGTTATGTTTTTTATTTTAATCGATTCAGTCACACGTGTCATATTATTTTGCATTTTTTAGCGACAAGACTAAATACTTTCGAATTATGCAGAAACGGTTAACCTATGCATCCATTTTTTGATAAACATAAAGTCACATATGTATGTATGTTGTGCACTATTGTTTCTGCAAAACAGGAAATAATGTATCTCTGCATGTTTATCAACATGTTTTATTATTTGAAAAGTAGTTCATGCCAATAAAAAAATCGCTTATACACTGTATGTGAATGAATGAATGGATACATTTCTAATTTTTTGCTCACTGCTAATGTACAAAGTAAAAGTACTTTGCTCGGTTTATATGGAGCAGGAGATAGCAAGAAATCAGAAACAGATGTGTGTGGAAATTTAAATAGCTATGCCCAGCTTTAATGTATACTATATATATATATATATATATATATATATATATATATAAAATATATATATATATATATATATAAACAGAGAGCCCCTACCATGAACAGAGACCAGGGATACCATCTGCCTGCCATCTACAACCAAATTATCCCGCCGAAATCTGAGGCAACACGTGACACCAGTACGTGAACAAGGCCCAAAACTGACGGATCGAAACGTCGCACTCATCGACAATTTTTTTGCTCCAAAGTACGTCAAATCATATGTCATAACATGTCTGTCAATGGGGATTGCATACAGATTAATTATCTAAGCAACTAGCTATCTAAGCAAAATAAATGTGGGGGCCAGAAATTCCCCCACAATATGTACAATGTAAACACCTAGATAAACTTGTAACAAGAAAGACTTTGCAGCAAAGATGGGGAAACCGCCCACACAATCGTGTATTGCCGTGTAAGAACCACAAGGTAGCTCAAGGCACCTATAACCCCAACGTACATAGGAATGCAGTTTCTCTAACTACCAGCAGTATACCACATAATTCAAACAGTAGTTCACGTAAAAGTCCATGTATTGAAATACAAGAGAAAATTGGTAGGTACATGCGCACATGCCTCGCCCTAAAACCCCTTGGAAGTTGTAACCACCCGTCACTGTATAATGTCACAAAAGTATGCAACACATAATTATGGCAACCACAAGGAAGTCATGTAGGAAAGAGGTCAAGCCAAGCTGTCGCAGATAGGAGGGAATGTTTTTTTTGAAAAATCGCCTGCTAGGCAAAACGAACTTCCTCTGGCGACAGAGGAATTAAAACTGAAATCTCATGATATGCGATGCGATGCGATGCCGGGCAGTGATTGGCTCTCTGGTTATTCCAACCCCCGCTGTTACCATATATAGTGATGTAGAACATGTGCTGTCACCTTCCCTAGAGGTGAGTGTAGCCAGCCCAGCCCCAGCTTCACTGTGGCTTCTTACTGCTTACTGCAAGTCTATAGCCATCTGCAGATTATCCATGCCTGTGACAGTTATATACACTCATAGTTATAGCATTACGATTTCTGTTTCAGGCGATTCCCTACTTCGTGGTATTTCTTATTGTTGAGGTGGCTGTCCTCCACTTGCAAGGGAAGGCACTTCCCCGACACAATGATGGGTTGTCTTCCATCTCTGCTGGGATTCTCTCCCTCCTCCCAGTGTAAGAAATCATATATATATATATATATATATATATATATATATTATTTTATACATATTGCCTGTTGACTAATTAATAAAAAATGGGGGATATTAGAAACAGTGTGACTTCAGCAGGGTGTGTCAAATTGGTTTAGTCACTTAGTTAGCAGGTGTGTCAAAATGATGAGGTGTTAAATATAGCATTCTTTTCAGATGCTTTATAAACGTTGTTATAATTATAAGCAATTATAAGTGTTAACATTATAAGTATTGCATTTCTTTTAAATTTTTCAACACTTTGTATCTGTTGCATGTAAAAAGATGTATAATTTGTTGTACCATTTCATTATTATATAATGGTACACTTGTACAAAACATAAAAAAAATTTACATATTTAAATTTCCAGTTTTTTTCCCAAGTAAAAAAATTAATTGGGATATGTTTTATTAAAATTTTGGCATTTGTGGGGGGTTGCACCTTGAATTTTGTATTGCATTCTTTTCAGATGCATTATAAACGTTGTTATAATTATAAGCAATTATAAGTGTTAACATTATAAGTATTGCATTAATTTTAAATTTTTCAACACTTTGTTTTGTAAGATGTATAATGTGTGTTGTTGAAATAGATTTCATTCATTCATATAAGTGGGTACATGTGTACATACATAAGAACATACATACATATTTGTTTTCCAGTTTGCTTGCCAAGAACATAGAGAAAATCCCCTACATATGGGTATGGAGTGATTGGTCACTCTACAGACTGTCCTGGCACTCGTCTGTCACGTGGTGGCTGTGCATGCTGGGAGTTGACTTTTGCTACTACTGGGTCCATCGACTGTCGCACGGTCAGATACAGTTATGTTCATATATAATATAAAATATATGAAAACAATATCAGAGATAATCGCATAATTAATAACATAAAGCATACAAAACAAAGGTGTATTTACACGGAAAACTAATAAATGACCTATATAAAAAATCTTTGTAAATAACATATTTTATAAAGTATTTTCTTGAGATATTCATTATTTAGCTACAGGGGTTTCACTGAAAGCGTTTATCGTGGGTCCTTTTTTCCGTTGTCCCCTGACCATATGAAGTGGTATAGTATGAAGTTGTATTTTTAGTTACACTTGGGATAACACACAGCTTCCCCATATGTTCATTTTTACTTAGCCAAATAAAGGTAAAGCTAAAGGTAAGTTCTTATATAGCGCAGTAGCCAATCCTCAGGACTGGTCAAAGCTCTTTACACTTTACTTCCTGTAACAGAGCTTATCCATCAGACACCATCTCAACTTCTCTGGGAAGCATCCAGCCAAATGCTACAATTAATGCCAAAGGCTGCTGCTCATACACATATCCACCACTGTCTACATCTAAGTGAACTGGAGCAATGTAGAGTGAAAAAAGTTGCGTGACATTTTAACACTGCAGGATTTGAACCTGGGTTCTCTTATTCAAGTACAAAGTTCTACCTCTGCACCACTGCGCTCTAGGGTATAGGGGGATAATAAATAATTTATGCAAATTTTGTTTACAGAGGTGAACTTTATGTGGGCTGCCCATCAGGTACACCACAGTTCTGAGGACTACAACCTGACCACCGCCCTGAGACAGTCTGTGCTACAACGCTACGTCTCATGGGTGTGTACGGGTCCCACAGCTAACAGGGCTTACTGGCAGACACCAAGTTGGGGTAAATTGCACTAAATCAACTCCAGGTGTATACAACAGGACATAAGTCAAAAAGTTAAATAAATTACTTTGCACAGAGTGTGACTGACCTTTTACATAGGCTGAGTTTCAGAGGGGAAAAAGTTAGTGGTCTGTGTCATGGAGTGGAGGCGTTGTGAGACGCTAAGACTGGAGTGTGTCATGGAGTGGAGGCGTTGTGAGACGCTAAGACTGGTGTGTGTCATGGAGTGGAGGCGTTGTGAGATGCTAAGACTGGTGTGTGTCATGGAGTGGAGGCGTTGTGAGACGCTAAGACTGGTGTGTGTCATGGAGTGGAGGCGTTGTGAGACGCTAAGACTGGTGTGTGTCATGGAGTGGAGGCGTTGTGAGACGCTAAGACTGGTGTGTGTCATGGAGTGGAGGCGTTGTGAGACGCTAAGACTGGTGTGTGTCATGGAGTGGAGGCGTTGTGAGACGCTAAGACTGGTGTGTGTCATGGAGTGGAGGCGTTGTGAGACGCTAAGACTGGTGTGTGTCATGGAGTGGAGGCGTTGTGAGACGCTAAGACTGGTGTGTGTCATGGAGTGGAGGCGTTGTGAGACGCTAAGACTGGTGTGTGTCATGGAGTGGAGGCGTTGTGAGACGCTAAGACTGGTGTGTGTCATGGAGTGGAGGCGTTGTGAGATGCTAAGACTGGAATGTGTCATGGAGTGGAGGCGTTGTGAGACGCTAAGACTGGTGTGTGTCATGGAGTGGAGGCGTTGTGAGATGCTAAGACTGGTGTGTGTCATGGAGTGGAGGCGTTGTGAGACGCTAAGACTGGTGTGTGTCATGGAGTGGAGGCTTTGTGAGACGCTAAGACTGGTGTGTGTCATGGAGTGGAGGCGTTGTGAGACGCTAAGACTGGTGTGTGTCATGGAGTGGAGGCATTGTGAGACGCTAATTTTTTTTATAATGGAGTGGAGGCGTTGTGAGACGCTAAGACTGGTGTGTGTCATGGAGTGGAGGCGTTGTGAGATGCTAAGACTGGTGTGTGTCATGGAGTGGAGGCATGGTGACACGCTAAGACTGGTGTGTTCCAGATGCTGTACCTCCCTCTTGCTTTCTTCATTCCTCCGTCCATCTGCGTCGTCCACCTCCAGTTCAATGTCCTCTACCAGTTCTGGATTCACACCGAGGTACGTCTCATCTAACTTTACGTTGTTACACCAAGTATGAAAACTGATGATGCATTCATGCAGATGCACTATGGATGTGGCACAGGTTAAATATTTAAAAACTGTTCTAGACTAGAAGAGTGTTATACACTGTAGTGCTAAACACACACAATCAATAATGTTATATATATATATATATATATATATATATATATATATATATATATATATATATATATATATATATATATAAAACATGATATATATACATATATATATATAATATATATATATATATATATATATTATATATATGTATATCATATATATATATATTATATATATATATATATATATATATATATATATATATATATATATATTTACTAGTATTAGTTTTTTATTATTACTGTTTTTAATATGCATTTGATATATATATATGTATATATAAATATATACATATCTATATATATATGTATATATATATATATATATATATATATATATATATATATCAGCAATCATAGTTAAAGAGAGTAATAATAAAAAACAAGTAATACTAGGTAAACAGCAAGTTAGGAAAGAAGAAGAATACACGTTAATGGTAAATATTAAACATATTCATAGGTCATAAGTATAAAAAGCATGTTATGATTGTGCTATATATGACACCCTTGTATGCCCTGTGACAGTGTGTGAAGACTCTCGGCCCACTCGAGTGGGTGTTGAACACACCCAGTCACCACAGAGTGCATCATGGGAGAAATCGTTACTGCATCGACAAAAACTATGGTGGCACTTTAATAATATGGGACAGGATCTTTGGTGAGTCGATCAACACCTCAAAAGATGGGCTCGACATAACATCAGTGCTGGTTCATTTGGTCTAATCCATCCCACACACCAAGTACTCATTTCTTTGGCAAATTATCTGCCTCAGGGGATTTGTATGTTTAAATGGCATTAATAAAATTTTCATCAACTTGGAAGAATAGTTTTGTTGTAGTCAAAATGTAGAATTGAGTTTCAGATTTTTAGTTATGTCACAAGAAATACAGATTTCATCTGGCATTGATGTTTGTTACAGTTACGTTTTTGCTGTTATATTCAGTAGTCAGATATTTGAGGCAGTAAGCTCTGGAAGTTTTGTGGATGGAACAATGGAGTTGTGTTTGTGGCAGGTGTGGATTGGTACTGATTAGTTACCATGGAACTTTTCAAACTTGTTGCACATCGACTTTTGTTGAAGAAATACAGTCTAAAGATTTTCTCGTCTTTTGTCGTAGGGACGTTTGAAGGAGAGAGAGACGACGACACTGTGGTCTATGGCCTTGTTCACCCTCTCAACTCCTGGGACCCCATCTACACCCAGGTAGGCTCTCAACTCCTGGGACCCGTCTACACCCAGGTAGGCTCTCAACTCCTGGGACCCCATCTACACCCAGGTAGGCTCTCAACTCCTGGGACCCCATCTACACCCAGGTAGGCTCTCAACTCCTGGGACCCCATCTACACCCAGGTAGGCTCTCAACTCCTGGGACCCCATCTACACCCAGGTAGGCTCTCAACTCCTGGGACCCCATCTACACCCAGGTAGGCTCTCAACTCCTGGGACCCCGTCTACACCCAGGTAGGCTCTCAACTCCTGGGACCCCATCTACACCCAGGTAGGCTCTCAACTCCTGGGACCCCATCTACACCCAGGTAGGCTCTCAACTCCTGGGACCCCGTCTACACCCAGGTAGGCTCTCAACTCCTGGGACCCCATCTACACCCAGGTAGGCTCTCAACTCCTGGGACCCAATCTACACCCAGGTAGGCTCTCAACTCCTGGGACCCCATCTACACCCAGGTAGGCTCTCAACTCCTGGGACCCCATCTACACCCAGGTAGGCTCTCAACTCCTGGGACCCCATCTACACCCAGGTAGGCTCTCAACTCCTGGGACCCAATCTACACCCAGGTAGGCTCTCAACTCCTGGGACCCCATCTACACCCAGGTAGGCTCTCAACTCCTGGGACCCCATCTACACCCAGGTAGGCTCTCAACTCCTGGGACCCTATCTACATCCAGATAGGCTCTCAACTCCTTGGACCCTATCTACACACAGGTAGGGTCTCAACTCCTGGGACCCCGTCTACACCCAGGTAGGCTCTCAACTCCTGGGACCCAATCTACACCCAGGTAGGGTCTCAACTCCTGGGACCCCATCTACACCCAGGTAGGCTCTCAACTCCTTGGACCCTATCTACACACAGGTAGGCTCTCAACTCCTGGGACCCCATCTACACCCAGGTAGGCTCTCAACTCCTGGGACCCCATCTATTTATTTATAATTTTATTATGTTTTAGTGCTGTTGACCCATACAGTGCATTGCGACATTTACACTATTTTATAACATCTGATTGTTCTCAAGCTCTTACTATTTTATGATACACTAATTTTACAACTTGAGCAGATTTTGTCAAATGTCACCACTGTTCTTATTCAATGTTTTACTGTTATGCTGTTCTGCAGCTTCTAGAAGCCATTATTTTACCTTGTGTAGCAAACTGGCGCACTGGTCAGATGTCATCTCAATGCCCTCAAAATATATAAGCACACAAGAATCCTTAACATATCTTCATAGTCTGCCATGCCTTAAACTCTGTTTCAACCGAAAATTACTGCCAATCCCCCGTTCCACGCCAACATTTGTTAACAAGATTTAACAAGATTGCCACCTAGAGATTCAACTCTAGATGGCAGGTGGACTAGGAAGCCATTTGGCTTATCGAGAGTCCAACCTATCTATCTAAGTATACCCCACCGGTCTTAGGTATATGTCGATTTTATTTTTAAATATATTCACACTACTAGCACCTACACAATCAGCTGATAATCTGTTCCATTCGTTTACTGTTCTTTGTGAAAATGAAAATTTTCTAATATCTAGTCTACACTGCTTCTTTGCTAATGTAACTCCATGTCCTCTAGTCCTTCTCTCTTCCTTGACTGTGAAAAAAATATTTCTGTCAATATTTTCATATCCATTCAATATTTTAAACACCTCAATCTGATCTCCTCTCAATCTTCTGGTTTCTAGTGTTGTTAAACCACATTCTTTTAGACGCATTTCATAACTAATATTCCTGAGTTTTGGTATCATTTTGGTTGCTCTCCTTTGTACTCTTTCTAGCATATCAATATCCTTCTTGCGATATGGCCTCCATGCTTGTATACAATATTCTAAGTGAGGCCTAACTATTGTTTTATACAGCGGTATTAGTAGTTCTTTTTCTTTGTACACTATATTTCTCCTAATTAATCCAAGAATTTGCTTTCCCTTCGCTGCTGCAATTCCACACTGCTCTGATACCTTCATGTCCGCACTAATAGTTAACCCTAAGTCCTTTTCTTTAAATTGGCATTGATCCTGCTGCTAGCTGGTGATGTAAGTCTAAATCCTGGACATGTGATCAGGCACAACATTCGCCTGGCCACCACTAACATTTGTTCCATTCGTGAGAAAACTGCCTCTCTCACTGATCTTAAAATTTCAAAAACAATCGATATCCTTGCTGTCACTGAAACCTGGCTCAGACCCCATGACACAGCCTCATGTATTGCCGACATTTCCCCTCCCGGTTACGTCTTCCACCATAAACCATGACCAGTTGGTCGAGGTGGTGGTGTTGGTTTTCTTGTTTCAAAACAGTTTAAAGTAAACCTTCAGCCCAGCCCTAACTATACCACCTTTGAGTCAATGTGTCTGAACATATCAAATTCCTGTTTCTCTGGTCATTTCATTTGCATTTATCGCCCTCCAGGTCATCCAGCCAATTTCTTTGAACAGTTCCATCTTTTGGAAAATGTTGTAACCATACACTCAGATTTTTATATTGTTGGCAACTTTAATCTTCATTTGGACACACGATCTGCAACAACTACTACATTTAATGACATTCTAGCATCACTTGACACAACACAACATGTAAATTTCCCAACACACATACATGGCCATTGGCTCGACATCATAATAACTCGCTCCTCTTGCAAAAACATCCAGACACCCACAGTTGTAGATGGCTTGTCTGACCATAATACAGTAATTGCTAATTTTAAAGTTTGTACAGCCAAACATAATGTGTTTTACAGAGCCTTTCACAGTATCAACATTGCAGCATTTATGGCTGATATCACCACGTCCAACCTCGTCACACATCCCAGAGAACATTTATCAGAATTGTACAAACAGTACCATCAAATACTTAAAACATTGCTTGACAAACATGCACCCGTTAAAACTAAATCTGTGTCGCAAAAACCGCCAGCTCCCTGGATGACCCCGGGAATAATCAAATCTAAACAGCGCCGTCGATATTTGGAATGTGTGTGGTGTTAATCTCGTTCATCCTTAGAGAGAGCACGCTATACACGGCAATGTCATCAATGCAACCGAGAAATGTCAAAAGCAAAGTCGCATTATTATGAGAACATGGTATCAACAAATTCTGCAACTACTGAAGTGAGAAAAATGATCATGTCATCCCCAAGTAAATCCTGTGACCTTGATCCAATCCCCACCATACTAATGAAAGCATGCCTTGACGTATTAATTAAACCAATAACAGACATCATAAATGCATCTTTATGCTACGGCTTTTTCCCTGACGATTTTAAATGTGCCCATGTTAATCCAGTTCTTAAGAAACCAACTCTGCCTAAAGAAGAATTAAACAATTACAGACCTATTTCCAACCTAAGCTTCATCTCAAAAATACTTGAAACGGTTGTAGCTAATTGTCTCAGATCTCACATCTACAAAAATGGTCTATCCAATGTGTCGCAGTCTGCATATAAACAATTTCATTCTACAGAAACTGCTCTTTTAAAAGTACACAATGACATTAACCTCAACATCGACAATGGAAAAGTTACCGCCCTGACCCTGCTTGACCTATCCGCCGCTTTCGACACCATCGACCACAATATTCTCATTACACGTCTATCAACATGGTACGGCATATCTGGCACAGCTCTGAGCTGGTTTACTTCATATCTTACTGACAGACAGCAAGCCATTAAAATAGGTAACTGCTTTTCAGACATGTTGCCCACGTCATGTGGTGTCCCACAGGGTTCTGTTTTGGGGCCTTTGCTTTTCACTTTATACACAACACCTTTAAGCTCTGTTATTTCAAACAGCACATATAAAAAACATGCCGTTGCTGTTTCTACCATATCCGTGATCTTCGTCGTATTCGCAGATTTTTATCACTTTCTGTTGCTAAAACCATCGCAACAGCTCTGGTAAGCAGCAGACTTGACTACTGCAATTCCCTTCTTTACAATACTGCGAACAAGGATATTGCAAGACTTCAACGTGTCCAGAACTGCTTGGCAAGGGTAGTTACGCGTTCTCCTCGTTTTTCTAGCTCAGTGCAGCTTCTAAAATCATTGCACTGGCTCCCTGTGCACTATCGCATTATTTTCAAGATTTGCACAATATCCTATCAAGCACTCGCATCTATACAACCAACATATCTCAACTCAATGCTAACTCCAGCAAGGAATTCCAGAGAGCTACACTCAACCAGTAGTAACCCACTTTACATCCCTCGGGTTAAGACGAAAGCTGGGACCCGAGCTTTCTCGGTTGCTGCACCAACTCTGTGGAATTCGCTTCCTGCCAGTGTCAAATCAAAAGGTAATATAGTTTCTTTCCGCCGACGCCTAAAAACATATCTCTTTAATGCTGCCTATCCTCCTTAGCTTCCTAGAACCTTCGTCCATCCATCAACGACTCACGCACTGTTCTACGTTTACGCAATTGCTTAACCCCTTGGTTTTGTCACGCCACTGAGCTTGATCTTCGAGGATATTGGCGCATAAGAAGTCATTATTATTATTATTATTATTACACCCAGGTAGGCTCTCAACTCCTGGGACCCCATCTACATACAGGTAGGCTCTCCACTTATCGGATATTATCTACACTCAGGTAAGCTCTCAACTCCTGGGACCTTATCTACACCCAGGTAGGCTCTCAACTGCTGGGACCCCATCTACACCCAGGTATGTTCTCAAATCATGGGACTCTATCTACATCCAGGTAGGTGCTCAACTCCTGGGACCCCATCTACACCCAGGTAGGTGCTCAACTCCTGGGACCCTATCTACACCCAGGTAGGCTCTCAACTGCTGGGACCCCATCTACACCCAGGTAGGTTCAATCCTGGGACCCATCTACACCAGTAGGTCTCAATCCTGGGACCCTATCTACATCCAGGTAGGTGCTCAACTCCTGGGACCCCATCTACACCCAGGTAGGTGCTCAACTCCTGGGACCCTATCTACACCCAGGTAGGCTCTCAAATCCTGGGACCCTGTCTACACCCAGGCAAACTCTCAACTGCTGGGACCCCATCTACACCCAGGTCGGCTTTCAACTCCTGGGACCCCATCTACACCCAGGTAGGCTCTCAACTCCTGGGACCCTATCTACACCCAGGCAACCTCTCAACTGCTGGGACCCCATCTACACCCAGGTAGGCTCTCAACTCCTGGGACCCCATCTACACCCAGGTAGGCTCTCAACTCCTGGGACCCCATCTACACCCAGGTAGGCTCTCAACTCCTGGGACCCTATCTACACCTCAGGTAGGCTCTCAACTCCTGGGACCCCATCTACACCCAGATAAGCCCTCAACTCCTGGGACCCCATCTACACCCACGTAGGCTCTCAACTGCTGGGACCCTATCTACACCCAGGCAACCTCTCAACTCCTGGGACCCCATCTACACCCAGGTAGGCTCTCAACTCCTGGGACCCAATCTACACCCAGGTAGGCTCTCAACTCCTGGGACCCCATCTACACCCAGGTGGCTCTCAACTCCTGGGACCCCATCTACACACCAGGTAGGCTCAACTCCTGGGACCCATCTACACCCAGTAGTCTCAACTCCTGGGACCCCATCTACACCCAGGAACTAGCTCTCAACTGCCTGGGACCCCATCTACATCTATACGAAAACCATACATATTATGTCACTTTTTCCCACAACTTATTACCAAAATAAACATGACTCATTGATAACTAAAAAATAGTATAACTACTTTGTTGGAGTAACATTCACCAAGAAATTGACATCACATTGAAATGAATGTGTTCTACACAGCCGAGTGTTTCTGTTGCTTCCAGCTGTCTCACTGGCGTCACATGGCAGACACTGTCAGACGACTCCTGGACCCATCTAAACAGATAAGCTCTCAACTCCTGGGACCCCATCACCACACCCACGTAGGCTCTCAACTGCTGGGACCCTATCTACACCCAGGCAACCTCTCAACTCCTGGGACCCCATCTACACCCAGGTAGGCTCTCAACTCCTGGGACCCAATCTACACCCAGGTAGGCTCTCAACTCCTGGGACCCCATCTACACCCAGGTAGGCTCTCAACTCCTGGGACCCCATCTACAACCAGGTAGGCTCTCAACTCCTGGGACCCCATCTACACCCAGATAAGCTCTCAACTCCTGGGACCCCATCTACACCCAGGTAGGCTCTCAACTCCTGGGACCCAATCTACACCCAGGTAGGCTCTCAACTCCTGGGACCCCATCTACACCCAGGTAGGCTCTCAACTCCTGGGACCCCATCTACAACCAGGTAGGCTCTCAACTCCTGGGACCCCATCTACACCCAGATAAGCTCTCAACTCCTGGGACCCCATCTACACCCAGGTAGGCTCTCAACTCCTGGGATCCCATCTACATCTATACGAAAACCATACATATTATGTCACTTTTTTCCACAAATTATTACCAAAATAAACATGACTCATTGATAACTAAAAAATAGTATAACTACTTTGTTGGAGTAACATTCACCAAGAAATTGACATCACATTGAAATGAATGTGTTCTACACAGCCGAGTGTTTCTGTTGCTTCCAGCTGTCTCACTGGCGTCACATGGCAGACACTGTCAGACGACTTCCTGGACTCAGAAACAAGATGGCTGTCTTTGTGAATGGCCCTGGCTGGGCACCAGGCAAGCCACGTCTTGGGGAAACATCGGACATACCTGACGTAAGAATTATCCCAATAATTTGAGAAATTGGGTCGACTCAACTGATATTTGATAATGTATTTAAATTTGTTTCTTACTGACTTTGCAAATTAATTTTTTTCACTGAACGACTGGCCAGGATTTCTGATAAAATGTACTGTAACACTTTAAGAAGATCATCATAAACATACACGTCCTCTCATGTGTTACCCAAACATGCCAGATTTTGTCTGTGTACACTTTGTGTCAAAGTGAGATACATAATGTGCACTATCTTGTCTTGTTTGTGATGAAGATGGCATGGCATATAAATATATGGGTTGACTTGTATCTGGACTGTTCTGTTGTCTTCTAGGTCCACTCTCCTGTGTTGAAGTATGATAAGACGTGTCGGTCGGTGTGGATCTCGATCTATGCATGGATCCACTTTGTTGGAGCACTGGTGGTGTACGAGATAGTTGCAGCATGTCGACAGGTGAGTAAGGGGACATATATATCCACCTACATGATGCATGGCTAATAATAGCCATGTGCAAAGCTACAAAATTACCCTTTTGCTTTGGTATATATTGCATGGCGTAATATTTAAGATGTTATAATTTTATAATTAATTTTTTTATAATTGTTTTTATAAAAAAGTCTAAACACTGGAAGTCCAGATATGTTGCAGCATTGACACAGACAGTCGTCATCAAAGTGCTGAATGCCTAGCTGAGCTATGCTTATAAAACTAACAAACTGGTAATCTCTTATAACTATCACATACAGAAAGTCAGCGTCTACAGTGCAGCTTGGCATACGTATTTGTGTGGCATTGTCAGGTAAGCTAATACTGAAACATTTTGGTTTTGGTTTAAACTAAACGATCAGTAAATTAGCAAAATCCCACAGGTGGCGTAAAGTGTCCCACTGTTGGGTTCTTGTAGGACATCTCCTACTTCCATCTGTGTCTTGGGGCGCTCTTTGTCTTCTGGACATTCACGAGTCTTGGACATCTCTATGAGTGCAGGTATTGTCCAGTCTACCTAAGACATCCTATCCCAGCCTGCAAGAAGCATTATGTACCAAGGAATTTACCAACATTTGGGTCAACAATTCTTGTTCCCTTTAAACCTGTCTAGAGCAGGTCAGAAACAGATGTGTCGGTAACCTCCTCTTTTCCTGTGTCTGACAACATTCTCAGATCTTTTGTTGCGTTTTATATTTTATGAATGTATTTTACTTAATAATGTACTTTTTTAAATAATTGTTTTCATGTTTAATATACCATAACTAATCATGTACTTATCTTAGGATTATAGAAACTGTCCCATATATATTAATTACTTAGTATTTAATCATTTTCATTTATTAAGTTTATCAGTATAGTTTTATTAAGATTTCTTATGATTGCATGTATGTTGTATTTGTACATGCCCATGAACATGAACAGGCTAGTTCTGGAAATGTGACCCTTTTGAAATGCTAGTAATACCTCATTTAATTTCTTATATCAACTGGCTTCATTTTGTGATGTTTGCAGGAAATTTGCGCCACACTTTGAGTTGTTTCGCTGTGTCACATATCTGATAGTGGACTACTACGTCCGACACACAGACCTTGTGAACGTGACCAGTGACACTTGGGTGACAAGTGCTGTGGGGTCCTGTGTGTGTGACATTCTGTGGCTGAGTCATCTGTTGTCTGGCGCTGTCTGGTTCGTACGCTGAGGCAAGGGACACCTGTGTTGACAACATCAGCAGCGGACTGGGCTACCACACTGGGCTACCACACTGGACTACCACACTGGGCTACCACACTGGACAGGACTACTCCTTGGTCACAGACATGTGGTCAACAATCTGGTATTGGCTGCTGTTTACAACACAAGAAACTGTAGGTTCGTCTCAATACATTCTGGCCATCTGTCACAGACTGTCATTTCCATTTTCCCAAGGCATCTTTGGAAATGGGATCAGATATGGCCGATATTTTGAGAGATGCAATTGGGGTATCTCCTGAGGTGAATACTGTGAAATGAATCGTCCAGAGAATTGGAATTATTTTTCAAGTATATAATTGAACTGCTACATACAGAGGATACAAGTGTGTTTGTGTGTGCGTGCATGCGGTGCATGCGGTGCATGTGTGTGTGTGTGCATAATTATGCATTCAGTACAATGTTTCAAGTTTATTAATATGTCTATTTCATAATGCGCATATATGTTACTTATACAATTCACATAGTTTTTCATTTGATCTGTTTCACATGGTGATATTTTCTAAATAAATGGTTACTTTTTATTTACTAAATAAATGGTTACTTTTAAGTTGTATGATTTACTGCTTAACATTATTTCTTATCCCTGTTCTGTTTTCTCTGTTCTATTCTACCAGGAATCCATAGTTCCATTCCCTCTAATAACTCTCTCAGGGAAACCCAGATACCATATTTTAATCTCTGTAGCTAAACAGCAATGCCACCACAGTAGAAAATATGACAACTACCATCAGTAGTAAAAACAATTTATTTTGCACAAAGGATAACAAGTCGTAATATCTTGGTATCGGAAGCATATAGCAAGACATATGTGATTTGTGTAATCAGTCGTCATATACAGCAGTATTGTGTATATATATATATATATGTGTGTATATATATATGTATATATGTATATATATATATATATATATACATATATACATAATATATAGGTATAAGTTGAAGGAATGACATGACACAACATAGGCACTACACATTGGCTAGTTGTGAACCTTGCAGTAGCTAACTGTCAACCTTGCACGTAAAATTGCACTGGAAACAACATACGGTGTGATGCAAAATAGCAGTTACATTGGCACCGAGCTAGTGACACAGACATGACACAAATGACAGACACAACTTAGTACTCTAAAGACAACCATTCAGTAGATTTTGTTGATGAAGGAATACTGTTAATATTATACATTTTCAAAGACCATTTACCAGAAACTGTATATATTTAGACAATTTTGTTTTATCATTTATACAATACAATTGTATAAATAATAAAACAAAATTGTCTATTTATTTGATCATGAGCCGTTTGTGTTTACTACAAGTCCTGTTCCTTGTTCAGTCACATTCCACATTGTGAAACATGAAACTGTGTATTGAGACCAAGACCTGATCATTGTACCGAGGCTACAGTGACCACTGACCACCAGAGAAGTGGGCCCACTTGTGCCAGCAACACTTATAGGTAGCGAGACACATCTCGATACACTTAACAAGCACCAATATTTAAAATGTTCCTGGGTTTGTATAATTTTAAATATACTATTTTTATTGATGTATTTTGCGTGGACATAATTGTTTATTTGAAACAGAAACATTACCTTTAACACTTTTTTATTATTGGCCAAATTCCCTATTTTACAAAAAATAAAACTATCTCATTGTAATAAAACAGTAGCACTTCAAATTTACTTTTTAGTTTCATCATGTAAGTATATAATTGCTTTTGTGGCCAATTTCAATTACTAATCAGGGATTCATCAGCAGAATGCAGGGATTAGTTTACATATCTACACAGGGATCACCAATTGACTGCATCTTAATATCTTGTGTTCACATCGAAACTGACACAGACATGAATTACTTCACATAATTCAGCACTATGCTAACACAGAGTATAATGGATTACTTCAATATAATTTAATATTACATATACCGATTACATGAATTAGTTAATGCAGCTACCAACATTACAGGGTTACTACATACTTTGGTACGATGGAATAAAGTTGTTATCACTAAGCAGATCTGTCTCCTCTACACATGTCCTGTATAAGACACACAAATAGTCACCCACGATCTCCATGGCAGGGGACAACTAAACACGTATTAAATAAATTCAACCAGGTTAACTTTGCGTAGTATTAATTTTGTTCAAAGGAGGTTTACAACATGAGTACCCCCTACACCCACCCTGACCACATCTCGACTGTGAGTGTTTTATGTGTTGTGAGCAAAAACCATAATACTTGTTAAGTACATGCGAGCACAGTAATTAAACATATGCGCTCACTCAATCTCTGAACCTTTGAGGGGATTTCTTTGACATTACGCAAGTTTTCTTTGTTGTCATAATCACAAAGGTTTGTTAATCTCCAATGACCTTGACTTACTTCAAGCTGGCCGTAATAAGTTAGAATATACAATGTCTATAATAACAGTCACACAATCTACAGCAGTCGACGAATGCAACCAACATTCTGTATGGACAGTCAACTAGGGATAACTAACCTCCCACAACATCACATCAGCGTTATCACCATCATCACTTAGTCACTATGATGACATCATGTCAGCATAACAACAAGTAGTAGTCCTGAGCAGTCAGCCTTTTCTCTAACTTACAGCTGCAAGTTCTACCGAGCCAAGCATACGTAGAAAACCCCAATTAAAGACACATCTCAGAACGCTTCTTTGCAACGTGGCCGCGTCTACGCCATCGTAAAATCACATCATAGTAAAAAAGTGCATCTTCTATGATGAACCGTGGCTACTTCAGCCAGCTACAGATCGAAAATTCAACAAGTGTTTGGTTTTTGCAGCTACATTTGCACAATTGCCTCATATCTAAAGTAGAAAAAACCCCAGCAACGGGTCTACCACTCAAAGGAGGGTAGATCAGCTAAAATGAAGCTGTTGATTTAAAACACACATGCACAGTAGAAATAAAACTTTGTTCAAACCCCGGCACATACATATATACAAACTTATGTTAAAACCCTAATTCCCAAAACTGAGCAAACTTTACATTATTCATGGCAGGACACACATCATTGAAATTTAGGACATAATTCATTCCTGTACAAAATAGTCCAAATCGTCACAAATGATAGGACATGAACGCCTCTCATGTTGGGGGCAGTAAACAGCTGTTGTGAATGACTTGTAGTAATGAGACAGCTGTGCTGTATGACTTGTTGTAATGAGACAGCTGTGGTGTACGACTTGTAGTAATAAACATAGCTGTTGTGAATGACTTGTAGTAATGAGACAGCTGTGATGTATGACTTCTAGTAACGAGACAGCTGTGGTGTATGATCTGTAGTAACAAGACAGCTATGGTGTATGATCTGTAGTAACAAGACAGCTGTGGTGTATGATCTGTAGGGGGAACGGGAACAAGACAGCTGTGGTGTATGATCTGTAGTAACAAGACAGCTATGGTGTATGATCTGTAGTAACAAGACAGCTGTGGTGTATGATCTGTAGTAACAAGACAGCTGTGGTGTATGATCTGTAGTAACAAGACAGCTGTGGTGTATGATCTGTAATGATAAAGACAGCTGTGATATGACATGTAGTAATGAAGATTGCGGTGATGTATGACTTGTTGTAATGAGACAGCTGTGTTTTATGACTTGTTGTAATGAGACAGCTGTGGTGTATGATCCGTAGTTGTAAGACAGCTGTGGTGGATCATCTGTAGTTATAATACAGCTGTGGTGTATGAACTGTAGTTTTAAGACAGCTGTGGTGGATGATCTGTAGTTATAAGACAGCTGTGGTGGATGATCTATAGTAACAAGACAGCTGTGGTTGATGCTGTGCAGCAATGACAGCTGTGGCCATTCATCTTGAGCAGGCCTAGTCACCGTTGCAATATCGTATGACATCATACTGGTTTGGTGAAGTTCTCTGGGAAGACGCCCTTCGCTCCACCCTCGACCTTCACCCCCATCAGCCACCCGTCATCCTGTCAACACAGTCAACATAATATCATCACAATCCCTTGAAACTGTTTCACTATTCACTGATGTGACATCTACAGCCAATGAAAATCTCCAACATCACTGTATAAATCACCTCAAACTAAATGGATTAACTTTGCAAAAAGAAACACATTTTATTATGTTTAAACACTTTATTGCATATTTTATAGATAGTCTTGTGTGCTTATTTTAGAAATAATTTGTAGTTTATATATTTTATACATCCAGTTTTATTAGTACATTTTTTGTATCATTAATATATATATATATATATATATATATATATATATATATATATTGAGTTTAATCAATTTGTAAAGCACCTGATATGCTGGAAATGGCACTTCAGAAATGGACATGTATTATTATTATTTGTGAAACTGAGCAGTGGACAGCACTGACCTGGTCCTCCGGGTCTTCGAAGGGAATCACATTGATGACGTCTCCAGGCTCAAAGGACAGCTCATCTACGTCCTCACCGGCATATGGGTGTGTTGCCAATACCTGGCAACCATGACGTCACATGACAGTCACATGACATCAACACAGCACATGCAGCCTAGGTACTAAATAACATTACCTGTAAATTGTTCTTTTTCGATTAGTATGTGCAATAAAGCTTTAATGTTATTAAATGTGAACCTGTTTATCATGTTAACACAAGTTACATATAGTATTCCTAACTGACCAGTGCTCCTTGGCACATTGACCAGTAGGAAGGTGTTGGACCTGGTGTTTAAAGTTGGATGCGTGTGTCTGGTCCCAACAATAGTAGAAAGTACAACAAAGGACCACTTTGGTAACTTGTCAGCACCCACTGCTTGAGAACTAACAAACAAGCAACATGGATACTCTTCAGAACAGTTTTCTTGGGTAAATAATAATCAAAACTTTAAAATATTTATATATATTCAGTTTTCTACTAATGCCCACCCACCTGATAGAGGACACCACTGGCGAGTTTGTTGACGGGGGCGTTAGAGCGGGGGGTGTGGTAGATGTCATGGTCATCTTCCTCCACACTCGGGTCTACTGATGTCACTTCTGACACATCTTTACTCGGTCGGGACTCAATCTGTCAACAACAGATGACACACACAGATGACACAACTACAGATGACACAACTACAGATGACACACACAGGTGACACAACTACAGATGACATACACAAGTGACACAACTACAGATGACACACATAAGTGACACAATTACAGATGACACTCAACTGACACTACAGATGACACACATAACACATACACACAAGTGACACAACTACAGATGACACACAGGTGACACACACAAGTGACACAACTACAAATGACACACACACACAACTGACACAACTACAGATGACACACACACAAGTCACACAACTACAGATGACACACACACAAGTCACACAACTACAGATGACACACAGGTGACACACACAAGTGACACGACTACAGATGACACACATAAGTGACAGAACTACAGATGACGCACACACAGGTAACACAACTACAGATGATACACATAAGTGACACAACTACAGATGACACACTCAACTGACACAACTACAGATGACACACATAAGAGACACAACTACAGATAACACACTCAACTGACACAACTACAGATGACACATGTAAGTGACACAACTACAGATGACACACACAGGTGACACAACTACAGATTACACACACAGGTGACACAACTACAGATGACACACACAGGTGACACAACTACAGATGACACACACAGGTGACACAACTACAGATGACACACAGGTGATACACACAAGTGACACAATTACAAATGACATACGCAACTGACACAACTACAGATGACACACACAAATGACACAACTACAGATGACACACACAAGTGACACAACTACAGATGACACACAGGTGACACACACAAGTGACACAACTACAGATGACACACATAAGTGACAGAACTACAGATGACACACACAGGTAACACAACTATGGATGACACACAGGTGACACACACAAGTGACACAACTACAGATGACACACACAACTGACACAACTACAGATGACACACACAAGTGACACAACTACAGATGACACACAGGTGACACACACAAGTGACACAACTACAGATGACACACATAAGTGACAGAACTACAGATGACACACACAGGTAACACAACTATGGATGACACACAGGTGACACACACAAGTGACACAACTACAGATGACATACACAACTGACACAACTACAGATGACACACACAAGTGACACAACCACAGATAACTCAGTCAGACTAACACACACAAGTGACACAACTACAGATGACACACACACGTGACACAACTACAGATGACATACACAACTGACACAACTACAGATGGCACACACAAGTGACACAACCACAGATAACTCAGTCAGACTAACACACACAAGTGACACAACTACAGATGACACACACATACATGTGGCACAACTACAGATGACATACACACACACACACACACACACACACACACACACACACACACACACACACACACACACACACACAAAGTGACATAACTACAAATGACACACACACACACACACACACACAAGTGACACAACTACAGATGACACACACACGCATGCATGCATGCATGCATGCATGCATGCATGCATGCATCACGCACGCACACAAGTGACACAACTACAGATGACATACTGCCATGTCAAACACAGACGTACCGCTGTGTATGTATGTAAACTATGTATTCTAACACTTCAAAGTACATAAATTCTCAGCTGCCCAAAAACATACAACACACAAATAATAGTTTCCTGATATTGTCACAAGTAGGAATGAGTCGTAATACCATTCAATAATAACTTTACTGTCCAGTCATAGAATGGATAAACATCTTGCACTTTGGCGGATGCATAAAAATAACACAATATTTAAATCACATAGTAATGCCTTGTAATGCCAAGTATACAGTAAAAATCAAGTATGTAAATATGTAAAGGGTAGCTGTAAAACTAGATAAATAATACCATGTCCTTCCTCCTCATCTTACTAACCCTGGTATCAACTGGGGTTTGTAAAGTCAATTGTGTTTAGAACAACTGGTGTTGGATGACAATGGAACATAGAAAATAAATAGCGTATCTGAAAACAAACCCTGAAACATAACTATTTGTTGGACTATGAATGCGTCTGATATCACTCCGTTTCTATGGTAACATTTACAGTGAAAAACATCGCACACATTCACATGAGTCAACAGTTCCTCCACTGGTCTACTGTTGTTTGTGTCAGACTCAGGTCATGTAAAGTTGCCAAAACTGCCAAATTACTTATTTCATTTTTCAGACTTTTTTGGTCTAGCGTCTCATCCCACATTATGATAGTTTTAGTCTTTTTTTTAAACAAAGTTAAAAAACACCTTATTTAAATCAGGTGCAGGTCAATTTGAACCTTGTGACGTTCTACCACCAAGCTACCCCATCTGATGGCATCGTCCCCTGTCATCTACAAGTGTCCCCCTATCATCTACAAGTGTCCCTCTATCATCTACAAGTATCCCCTGTCATCTACAAGTGTTCCCCTGTCACCTACAAGTGTCCCCCTGTCATCTACATACCTGTGCCCCGATGGTGACAGGCTCGTACGAATGCTCCACTTCGCTGCCGTCCTGGGACTCGTTCTCTGCCGTCTTCTCCCCCGCACTGCCACCTGTCTCTACAGCACCCTGCAGGTCGTACTTCTTGGAGATGGACGATGAGGACGATCTGTCTGATGTAGACTGGTTCTCATTTGGTGTCTCTAATACTGTCAGTCGTGGCGCTGCCGTCGGCGGCGCTACATTCGCTGGCGTCGAGGTAGCTGTCGGTCCCCCTACTTGCACCGGCACTTTGACCGTGGCATCACCTAGCAAGGGGTACAGTGTTACTGGGAGCTAAAAACACCTGGCTGACACACTGTGCAATTACGATACATGATGGCAATATCTTCTGAGTTGTCTACAAATAAGGAGTCTCTAACAATATGGATGGTAATGTAAAGAATGTCCTTGTAATTACTTTTTTATGACTGACATTTAAAAAGTTGAATATTCCACTGAGACAGGCTGACCTGACATAATAATAATAATAATGACTTCTTATGCGCCAATATCCTCGAAGATCAAGCTCAGTGGCGCTAAAATATACTAAAAATACTAAAAGTGTCTACTATGTTTTTGATACATCATCAGTCAGTTGGATGTTCTACCACTGATCCCAGAAAGATGTGAAAAGTACCTTCAAATTAGAGAGAGAGAGAGAGAGAGAGAGAGAGAGAGAGAGAGAGAGAGAGAGAGAGAGAAGAGACGGGAGACAGGAGACAGGAGACAGGAGAGAGAGCAGGAGACAGAGAGAGAGCGAGAGCGAGAGCGAGAGCGAGAGAGAGATGAGGAGAGGAGAGAAGCAGAGAGACAGAGCGAGAGAGAGGAGAGAGAGAGAGAGAGAGAGAGAGAGAGAAGAGAGAGAGAGAGAGAGAGAAAGAGAGAGAGCATCCATGATGAGTGATGAGTAGTGTAAGAAACAGGTGGGGAGTTGACCAGTGGGATGGACGTATTGAGAGAATGGGAGTAGGAAGTTGGAAAACATATCAGATGGCCTGAGGTGGAAGGAAAAGGGGGTGAGGGTGTGATGTGGGTTGTCTGTACATACTTTGACTGGAACATTTTCATTAAAAACCTAAAACGTCTTTCTTTAAAATATTTCTACAATCTTGTTCACAAACTTCTTTTGTAAGCAAGAGTTTACACTTTTCTTCAAAAAAAAATTTTGATAAAAAAAAATTCTTTACATAAAAACTGGTTGAAAAATAAGTTTCTACGGAATTTCTTTAAAGAATGCTATTTAAAAAACTTAGATTGTGGAGACTGAGAGACAGAGGGGAGTGGAGACTGTTGGTGGAGACAGAGGGGAGTGGAGACTGTTGGTGGAGACAGAGGGGAGTGGAGACTGTTGGTGGAGACAGAGGGGAGTGGAGACTGTTGGTGGAGAGAGGGGAGTGGAGACTGTTGGTGGAGACAGAGGGGAGTGGAGACTGTTGGTGGAGACAGAGGGGAGTGGAGACTGTTGGTGGAGACAGCAGTGAGAGACCAACAAGAAGGGAGATGGAGACAGAGAAAACAGGAATCAAAGATGAGCACTGATGCCAGCCTCACCCCAGCCACAGGGAAACAAGATGAGAACAAGCCTACACTTGGCACGGTGTAGGTGTATTGTCATGCTGTGTGTTGTAGTGCTGTGTGTTGTAGTGCTGTGTTGTAGTGCTGTGTGTTATAGTGCTGTGTGTTGTATGCTTTGTGTTGTAGTGCTGTGTGTTGTAGTGCTGTGTGTTGTAGTGCTGTGTGTTGTAGTGCTGTGTGTTGTAGTGCTGTGTGTTGTCATGCTGTGTGTTGTAGTGCTGTGTGCTGTAGTGCTGTGTACTGTAGCAGTACCTGAGTCACGGTGTGATGTCTGAGGCGTCGAGTTGCTACTGCTACTGCTACTTGGTGTGTTAGTTTGTCGCGGCGTGTAGAACGTCGACATACTCCTGCCAGTGTCGCCATCTGATGGCTGCCCATCTTTGTTATTCTGTGCCGTGCTGCGCATCCTGAAATGTCATAAGTGTTGTACACAGTTTCACCAGTATCACAACACTTCTATCTACTGGTGTGTTTATGTAACACATTTTACACATGGAAAAGAGAAACAGCTGCTGCCAAAACTGTCACTCTGATAATGGAGAATGCATCCCGAGAACATGATTACATTATAGGTAGATAACAGTACTGAATAAGACCTCACATTATCTAATGGTAGTCATGCTAGCATGTGTGTATGTGTGTGCGTGCCTGTATGTGTGCGCATGGGAGCACATGTGCTACATTATGGATATTGGTATTTTAATGACTGGATTTTGGGCACCAACATTGAGAGATGTATGTAACCTCAGAAGAATCTGTTTTAAATGATATCTTGGTTAAGGGTTTCGTGATCTCAATGGTCAGTGCTGGACAACAGCTGGGCTAATATTGACTGCTAAATCACTTGTTATTGTTAACTGGTCTGAGCCATGTGAATGGTTCATCAATCATCTGGGAACACTTTACAAGTCAAAATAAACGTCATTTACAGTCAACTGTCTTCTGTGCATATGTCATATATGCCATCTGTCACATCACCCGTAACATACAAGTTACATATAATCGGTTGGAATTGTGAAATGTACAGGGTGATAGTGTAGAGTTAACAAGCCCATCATGTGCCCACGTGGAAGGGGTGAGAGACTGGGAGAGGGAGAGGAAGAGACATCCTACCTTGGTGTGTTGCTGCCGGTGGAGAGTGTAAATGCCTTCTGACTGCTGTCTGTCGCCAACTTGTCTGTCATGTCTGCCAGCTGCCCATTCAGCTGAAACAACCAGTCACAAGTGTCAGTGAGACAGCAGGGACACACTCACTACATACAAGTATCAGCATGCCACTCTCTACTTCATCTGATGCACAAACTACATCATGTAATATGACAGTTAATATTTAATCAGGTGATTAGCAACACTGATTACAGCTAATTACAACTATTAAGTTCCATATTATTCCACAGAGGCCGAGTTGAAAATGTGTCATCTGAACAAAGCCTCATTTAAACCCCTGCCACATGAGCCACACTCACCAGTGGCACAAAATACTGCTACGAATCACTGACATATATATGAAGTAACGAAAAATCACTGACTATCACGAATCACTGACATATATCTGAAGTAACGAAAAAGGTTATACAATTCAGCCACAGCAATGCTAAAGATTAAAGACACATTTACCTCCCCGACTGTTAAGTGTTCTCACACATGCAAACGGGATATTTAACCATATCAATCACCAACAAAATATTTACATACATTCATATATACAGACAACTCTGACAGTCAATACTCGAGACAAACAGACCACAGCAGCAATGTTACCTTGCCAGATTCTTCGTCAAACTTTGACTCGGCATTGAAGAGACTACAGAACGCTGTCGACAGATGATGAATGCGACTGAAAACAAATCATATCACACGATATCATATCATATATCATAATGCAAACAACAACTTGCTATAAACATTGGTCTAAATGGTGGGTTTATTCATGTATCATATAATTACCAGAGGGCCTACAATGATGATGTTTTTAATTGTGATAAAACATCTGAACCATGCAAATAAGGTAATCTGGTACGTAACAAAGTTTATAAAAAACTTTCAAAATACAATAAGAAATTAAATTTAATTATATACTACCTCTTGCCTATTGCTATGAAGTGCTAACAAATTGCACTGTTATAGATGGAACGTATGGCAAAAACTGTATCAAAATCATTAGTATAGTTCAACAAGTAACTTTTAGAAAAATTACATTATAAACCAGTTTTAATCTAACACTACATCAGCAGCTTGAGCAGCATCACTAATTATTTTAGCTGACTATTAACAAACTTGATTATGACATGATAATTGTAAGTGTTACTGTAATTACTACTTAGAGCTATTTGTATGACACGAAGGCAGATGGATAAAAGGTCAAACCATTAAAACATTACCACTAATAATGCCAAAGACATATACACATTCACTGTTACATTGTTAAATTAACCCACAACAACATTGACACATGTGGATGACAAACCTTGCAAACAGTCGGGGTAGTTCATCACTCAGCTCTGTGTTTATTTCATCGTAGATTTGTCTAGCTTCATCTAATTCATCTTGGGCCTAAAATTAAACAAAAAACAAGTATAAGGACTTCCTTAACTTAACAGCAACATTTATAAAACATCAAACGTGTACATGGGAGTAGTTCATAGCATGGAGTTTGTGACAATTCCTTTTAGATAATATCCTATTAAATTCCAAAACAACAAGTAATTCAACCATACAGAATTAACCATGCCAAAATACAAAACTTTGCAAAGATCAAACTGTGTACAAGATGTTTATCCACTCACTTTTGCAATCTTGGCCTCGTCTCTCTTCTTAGCATTCAGCAGGGACTGGAAGTTGTGGCGAGCGCTGTCATAATCCACCAACTTTCTACCTCGTTTTGCAATCTTTGACTGCAGACAGAGTACACAACCAAACGTCTTTAGTTGTCAAAATGTTACTAGGTTTGTCTACATTTATCTCGCGTTGACACCTGCTGTGTGTGCATGGAAAATGTATAACAATGTTCAAAGGTTATCTCAAGTGTTAATTTAGATATATTATGTTTCTGAATATTTTGGTATATATATATATATATATATATATATATATATATATATATATATATGATCTGAAATACCCATACTGTAACAATAACATCTTCGCAGCAGTCATACAACTTTGCAAATGAATCATCACAGAGAATCACTGATGTCACGACCCTCAAGATGCTGTGGGTGCTAGTCCCCCCATGACAGGTGTGGTCCTGTGCATACCTTCATGACGGGAAAGTGGCCAATGTAGGTGGTGAGTGGCATGTGGACCTCGTCTGTCAGCTTCATCAAGTAGTCCTCCCACAGTATCGTGAGTTGCTGCAAACATCATCAAGTTGCCACCAAAACGGGTATCAGCAAACACTCGGTGGTAGGTGACACCACCTGGTGGACTCATAATTACTGAATTGTCACAGGTAAGAGAAAGATCCTCTAGAAACGTTTTATACATAAAAAACATGGAACAGTAAATAACTACCTTTGTATTTTCTTAAACACATGAAGGCCAACGGTCCAAGCTATAAACAAACAAACGGGGTGGGTGATAATGTATTGGTTAGCACATCTACCTGGTACATCGGTGGCCCCAGCTCAACACCTGTCCTAGGCAGGTATGGTATATTTGGTGTAAAACCTGGCTCTCGCCGTTGTGAAAAACATGTTTCCAATGTGTTGAAAGCTACAGATTGTCCAGCAGAAACAATCAGTTGCTCCTTGTGTTTCGATTTGAAAAAATAAATTAGTTTGCAAAACCACATAGTTCGGTCAGGTAGCTGGAGAAGAACATTATTCTGATAGGCCTACTTTCAAAACTGCTATCTTGATTTCAACAGTGGCAAATCGTCAACGGAGCACAGCACATCAACCAGGTGGCAGCACCAGTCATTATCATAACATGCATACTAACTGCATGTTTTAAATTCTTCTAAGATGCTATCATGTTTACTTCACTACTCTACTGTGTCTCTGTGGAAACCGAAAGCAACCGGGTAAAATGTGAGTTATCTAGACAGCTGTTGACTTCAGTCGATGTGAGATTTGCCCCTGTGAAGGGTGTGGGTAGTTGTGTGGAGAAGATTTGCCCCTGTGAAGGGTGTGGGTAGTTGTGTAGAGAAGAATGTGAGGACTGACCTCGACGACAGAGACGAGCTCTGGGTAGCCTGTCCACTCCTCCTCATAGCTCTCGCGTACGGTCTCGTAGAAGGACTTACTGGCCGCTGACATCGCTACAACATGGAGTCATTCAGTCATCTCCATGTAAGAAACACACATATGTTTGCACAGTCGTTTATTCACTTCCATGTCCATAAAAAACTGACATATACAAAAACAAAACTGTTACAAGTGGAAATGGTCGATATGTTAAGCACAGAGCAGCACTTTCCTCCCTCACTGTGTTTGGAACCACCTAGACCACTGCTGCTCTACACACCAACTGCTCACAATCTCCTCAACTGTCCACTGGATAAGCTGGACTTCAGCGACCCATACCTCCCTGAAACCATATTGCTGAATGTGTATGAGAGCCATGCAGAATCAGAACATTTCATAAAACATACCGGGATCTGAAGTTTTAACTGATTACTAATCACATAATATTAAAATTATTATGTGTACACAGATAAAGGGGCCAAGACATAGTGGCAGGGACAAACCTTTAGAACAAAGCATGTAGTTCTTGAGCTCCTTGTGAAGTTTACTGGCCACAACCTGCAACAACACAACACAACATGGTACAACACAACACAAGAAAACATGGAACAACACAACACAAGAAAACATGGTACAACACATCACAAGAAAACATGGTACAACACAACACAAGAAAACATGGTACAACACATCACAAGAAAACATGGTACAACACATCACAAGAAAACATGGTACAACACATCACAAGAAAACATGGTACAACACAACACAAGAAAACATGGTACAACACATCACAAGAAAACATGGTACAACACAACACAAGAAAACATGGTACAACACAACACAAGAAAATATGGTACAACACAACACAAGAAAACATGGTACAACACAACACAAGAAAACATGATACAACACAAGTTACACAACACAAGAAAACTTGGTACAACACAACACAAGAAAACATGGTACAACACAAGTTACACAACACAAGAAAACATGGTACAACACAACACAAAAAATATGGCACAACACAACACAAGAAAACATGGTACAACACAAGAAAACATGTACATGTACAACACAACACAACATGATACAAAACAACAAGTTACAACACACCACACCACACCACACCACACCACACCACACCACACCACACCACACACACAACACAACACAACACAACACAACACAACACAACACAACACAACACAACACAACACAACACAACACAACACAACACAAGTCTAATTTGTGTCAAGATTTCAGCAGAGGTGACCATAACACAGCTAGATAGTCTTTGTAAATAGATTACAATTCCAAGTCGTCAATTGATGTATGTATAGTGTACAACTGTCACAGAAATACAGAAACACACCCATGCATTTTTTTAGGATTTCAGGAGGGTTTATATAATTCACTAATAAGACAACATAAACGTTAGTCATCAGACCATTTATTATTGCCATGGTTGCCTTTTTTATTACTGCCTCAGTGCCACATAATGCTTGTTTCATCTATAATACTGTAATGTTCAACCCTAAATTGCCCCCGCAATGTATGGGCCATTAACTGTCTGGAGATACCAGTTGACAGGCAACGCTTTAGAGAGAAAAAACAAGAGTGCACAGGTAAATGGACAGGCAGACATTTGAGGTGCAAACAGCTTAACAATATTTACTCTGAGCACATTTAGACTAGATAATCTACCAGGACATTCTTGACTGGTGCAAGTCTGATCCTGTATAAAGGCCTGGTAAAATGGCAGTGTGGAGGAAAATTCATCACAACACAGCCTTCTTCTAAGTTATCCTCATTTCTTTTAATTTTAATGTGTTGCCAATGAATCGATACACTGAAGCACCTGTCTGTTGTTCACACAACTTGTGTTGACATCATAACACACAGTATAAGTGGCCGTACCTGCTGCTTGGCAAGGTTTGACACGTGCACGTCAAACACATCATCTGTGGTCTTGTCAGCCTTGCCGAGGTTCTGCAGCACCTGTCAACAGAGTGTGGACGTGTCAACGCTGATAGATCACCTTCATTTTTATAATCGATTGTTGATTTGGCAAAATCAATCAATGAGCGACCTTTTAATCAGTTTATGGGTGGCCATTCTAAGAAATGTCTGATCGCTAAGTGGCAGAACTAGTTTCATCCACTGGTGGCAGGTAACACAAATATGCAACATTCGATGAAAATGTAGACAATCTCTTCAGTAACATCACAAGTAATTAACTGAATTGCCCTGTGGTGTATATGTGTTTATTTGTAGAGTTTTTAAATGACTTACATTATGTAAATTAGAAGTTGATGTACAGGAAAAGAGACATGTTCAAAGTTCAAACCAAACCTGATCATTACCATATGATCCACACATGTTTTACTTTTGTTACCAAGATTGAACAAGTTAGTATCCCAGACTTATGATAGATGGCAGCTGTACAAAGAAGACATTGTTTGATGAAGATTACCCATCCTGATTACATATCAATAAATTATATTGACAAATATATAACTTCATAAATATGCATGCAATATCCCAATATGCAGACAATTTGTACAAGTAATTTATGAGAACGCGTTCCTTCTCACAATTGTGAGAACAAATGAAACAAGTTCCTTTTATTAATAATTATCTACTTGATTCTTTTATTTAGGTTATGTTGTGTCCTCTGTGCCAACTGTAAAAGTTTAATGTCTATTCAATGTTTTAATCAATATCTTCAATATAAAAACTTCTACTTGATCTCTTCTTAATCTTCTGATGCCAGTTTTAAGTGCACTTGTTCTTGCTAGGTGCATGCGAGTTATTGTTAGTGTGCCTATAAATATTGTATTGCATTGGTATATGGCCTACTCAAGCAGTTGAACAGAAAACAGGTAGACTGTCTTCAATGTGTTTGTAGACACAAGTGCAATCATGTTGTAAGAAATTAACTTACTTTGGAGCATGAACAATATATTCCATAAGTGTAATCATAACTTTGTAGTACTGAAATCAACAGATATCTTGTGGATAAGGGTGTAAGCTTAACTATTTGTTTCTCTTAGATCTATTCTACATTTATGTATTATTATGTTTTTGTGACTGTATCGTTTTTTAGATTTTTAATTAAGTTGCTTTTGTATTTTTTGCTTATATAATTTGTTTACCTATTCTGTACCTATTGTTATAACTTATTTCATCTGCATATAGTGGTGGGTTTTATCCTGAAAAAATGTGCTCTTATGTAGCTAGCTAGCTGCCCAGGAAAAGCTGATTGTCCATGCACTACTTTATAATAGAATGTTTTATTTATAGAGTTTAGCAATTGTAATAATGAAAACATGTGCCTATAGGCCTACTTTTCCAGAAAGCAACAACCAACTGCCAAGAGTCAATAATTGTTATTGTTGTACAAGCATCTGCCCTGGTAGGGAAAATAACCATGTACATTCACGCTGGTAATGATGTTATGACTGCCTGGATGGGTTCTTCACCAGGTCACTGGAATGGCAGTAATCCTTGGATGACCTTCTGGACAGTATATAAACAATACCCATAACATGGCTATCGTTGCCCACCAAACACATAGCTCACACTCTGAGCCCAATAAACAACACTGCATCCCAGGATGTACAATCAATAAAACACTGGCCATGCAACATTAAATACTATCAAGCAATAATTAACCCAGAACAGGCCATGCAAGTGTTGTTCCCTCAGAGCTTGCAAGGCATGTGAATAATTCAGCCACACCTGGGATTAGACAGCCCCACAGGGCCTCAACAGACAACTGGTGATTCCCTTGCTAGCTGTGACTACTGCATATATCATTGTACTCCCAGTCACTACATGGCACTAGATGTCACTCTAATTAGAAGTAGATACATTCCTATCACCCGACTTACACACTTCCAAAAGCAGAGTTCAAACGCTTAGCAAATTTACACAACCATGTGAACAATCCAATGAAATTAACCCTTAAATTATGTATTACACAGAGATGTTAACCCTTTGACTGCATTCTAGAACCATGGGCCTTTTAAGGGTCCAGTGTAAACTACTGATTATAGCAGTGTTTAGCTGGTTTAACATGTTTACCCACTGTACATCCACTTATAGAAACAATGACTGCCAATCTGATCAAGGAGAATAATTAAGTGTAATCTGAGCCAGCGTATTGTGTTTCATGTAAGTGCACTGGTGTATCACCCCCCACCCCTGTCATGTGTGATGGCTTGATGGCTGGGGTAAATGACACACAATTATCAATGACACCATCCAAGGATTGAGTGGATACAAAGTCCCCTCTCCTATAACACACTGTGTATTCAGGTTCTTTTGTATAAATCATAGGAGAGAGCTGTCACTAAATTCAACACTGTTAACTTCATCAAGTGCATTAATTTCAGATCTCTTACCAAATCTTCTCTACTATAATGTAACAAGCAAATTACTGTACACTATAAAATGATATAGTGTATGTGAATTAATATTAAAATAAATAATGATACATTTAATATTCATAGGATAATGGCTGTTTGGCTTATGAATGCTTCATTTACATACATGTACACACACACATATTTTTTTAAATATATGTGCATTGTATGTGGTGATAATTATAACTGTCCACATATATTATAATTAAAATTATGTAAGCTATATTTAGTGTCTTTAAACTGTTTAATAATTAAGTTACTGTGATGCAGCTTATTTGCTGCAGTTTGATATTTTACTGGAAACTTTCCATAATCAGTACAGCTGAAGTTAACTGTTAAGGACATCCTAATTGAATTCAATAACAAAGTGGCCATATTGCCAAGTACTGCCATTGACTAAAGCATATTGGAACAGGACTGGTAGAGAATTACTTTGGCAACGTCTGCTAGCTTTCTATTAAAGTGCACATCACAGTACTTGTTTCAGATATATTTATTTTATTAGTCTTACTACAAATATACAATATGATATCACAACAAATGTTCAGTGTAGTTGTTGATCACAAACATGATTATGCATGTACAGCTGTACAATGATTTAACAAGAAGTAACAAGATTGCCACCTAGAGAATCAACTGTAGATGGCAGGTGGACTAGGAAGCCCTTTGGTTTATCGAGAGTCCAACCTATCTATTTAAGTGTAGCGAGCCCTTCTTAGGTATAGGTTGATTTAATTTTTAAATATATTAACACTACTAGCACCTACACAATCAGCTGAGAATCTGTTAATGTACACTGCACAGACATATATCTAGGTGTAATTTACAAGAAAAACAACAAATTTATTTAATATTTAACTCAACGGTTGAGTTTATTCAGTTAATTTATATAATATACATGCATATAAGCAATAAAAATAATAGCAGCCGTCATTTGTTATAAAACTGGGTCAATGGGCAGTCACGTATTGCATCTTCTTCTCCCAAGGATCGCTGATGCTAATTGTTTTATGAAATCTGAATTTAAGCTCAGCCTATTAAACTGCTAACTTGATCAATGGTTGACAGCAGGTCAGGTGATGAAACTCATTTCAGCCAACCATGGCTCCTGCTACATGTAACGTTTAGGAAGTCGAAGCAAACATCCGAATACACAGTGGTGTTCAGCTGCTAGTGCTCATGGGCAGATGGTTGCGATTCCCAGAAATCATTTACCCCTCTTAAAATTAGGGCGGAAATTTATGCTGTTCTCATGGGTGACACAGTTGCAACTGATGAAGTCAATTATTAGTTTGGCTCAGCTACTTTTGTGCAGGAGATATGCTTGAGCTAGTTATGCATGGCAGACAGCCTTAGCTTGCAAGGATGAATTGTGAAACTGTATTAATGGGCAGCACTTTTCGCTCATACACACTGTCAGGAGGCATTTATTAGTTATTATGAAGTACACCAGTAGCCATCAGTGATTATGTGGGCTGAACCACAACCATCTTGACAAAGATAACTGCAGACCAAAGGCTGCAACTCAATCGCTGTAGAATTTTTTTTTAACTCAAACAATTATGACTCACTTCTTCAACGGACAGTATCTGGAATTTAAAAGGCTATATGACCTTTCAAACTTCACACAGGCACCATCAATACAATGTTCACCTTAACTGTTCACTGCACTGAAGCATCTGGTAACAATAGCCATAAGTTACTGCTGTCAAAATTATATCCTACTGAATGTTCAACAACTCCAAGAAACTGATAACAATTCCAACTGAGACAAGGGAATTTTATAATGGGTGGCTTATTTACTTATAACGACTGACTGGCTTTATAGCTGTGATGATGTGAAATCATGCATTAAATTACTAAAATTAATTTATATATTCCATTATCAGATTGGCTGATGGAGATGCAGCTAACCTACATGGCTTCGGGGTTTGTTAGACCTAATCTTAGGGATGGAGTTGGCAGTATGACAAACAACGCTTTATCAAGTCCAAAAACGAAAACAAAACATTCATATTTATTCATTATTCATAATCATACGACTCACTGTCAAAAAACACTCTAGGCTAGCCTAGGCACTGTCACTGACCTAGTCATTGCTGATTTTTTTCATAAATCATATACGTAATGCTGCATGCACCGTATCAATATAAAAATGTGTTAACTCTGTATTAAAGTAGTTTTGTAGCACCGGCTTTGGTTCCACTCATCACTGAAACCACTGTCAGTGACTCTGAGCATCGGTGTGGACGCAGTCGTTGCAACGTGAAATGCAGTGAAACGCCCACTGGCACTGCGGCTGGTTTCCTTTGTAAAAGTAACTTTTTATATTATTATCAAAAGTCACATACTACTAAATTTGTACATAAAAAGTTACCAATAATATCAAGTATCTTGGTCATATGTATTACCTTTTCTTTTGTCCTGAACACCTTTTTTGATAGTGCTCGCGCAAACCCTTTCGAGCTGCTCGAGCTGTTCGCCTCCGCCATCTTTCAAGCTCGGTTCCTTCGCACGCCGGTGCAAATTATATTTTACAACGGCATTGGTGAATAAATAACCCAAATTATAACTACCAAACGATCAACATATGTGGACAATTTTTTGTCATAATTAGTGTATCATAAAACTATGCATACACAATTTATTGAACTGCAGTACAGTGTAGATATACAGCAATGATTTGATTTATATAAATGAATTTTATCTGCGGACCTTATTTTCCACGCCATAGTGACTTGTGATTTTCGAAGCAGATGAGGTTTTCGATATTTTTGCTGTAAACAAGATTCACAAAACCCATATTAATGAAGAAGGAACTGCAAATAGAGAAACCCAACATGACAGATCTAAAAAAGCCCAAAAACGTGAAAGAAAAACCGGCAGATGTTGAATTGAAAGACGCTAAAAAATCGGATGACAAGACTGAAGAACCCCCGAAAGACTCCGATCTTTTAACTTTGGAAGGTGATTTGCTAGTAATGTAGTGTTTAAGTTTCTTTGTGCTGTGTTAGACAGATAATAAACGTTCGATTAGAGCAAAGCGTGTTTTTTTTGCTCATGTTAAGTAACCACGGTACGTTGAATTGGGTCACACATTGAGTTTTGTTAAAGCAAATTTGAGAGGTAACGGCGACACATGCACGTTTATTTTTGATTGGTGGAACCTTGATCCGTGGTACAATCCATGAACCATTATTATATTAAGATATAATTGGTGAAACGTGTAATTCATTGTTTTATAAGTACAGTATAGGTCAAATTTGTAAGATAGTTTAGGATGAATTGTAGGATAACTTGCAGTCAAACCAAGGTGAAACATTTTTGTGCATGTTTGATTGATATGTATTGGTTTATAAGTTTCTCCGAAACACAGATGTTTATAGTAGGAACATATACCACTACTGTTAGACACTTTTTACTGCTCTGAATACAGATTATACACTTGGAATTTAATTGATCAAATATGTAATTAATCTTGGTTTTGTATGTTTGAGGGAACAGTGATCTTGTAGTATAATGTGCTGTAAAAGGTTGCCCATTTAAAAAACCAAGCACTGCCTAAAGATATGAAATCAGTGGGCTATGTCAGTTACTGGTAATGAGATGCTGGTAATAATTGAAGTTAGTTGTGACTTGTGAATAATTTAGTCGTATTAGCACAGCTGTGTATTGCTCTAATGAAACATCTCAATAAGACAGATGCCTTAACTACAACATTTTCACATCAGGTTGAAGCTTGTTGCAAATGTGTTTGTTTTGAGCATTTCTGACAGTTGACCTGATTCTGACAGTCATAGTTTTATGTAGAGACCCGTCCACCGTCATTTGGATGGGTAAAAACGAATATGGATGCGGGTTGAAATATGGGTGGATGGGTGAAGGAGTAAAAAAACCAATAGATATTGTTAGTTATGCCTTGAAAGTGAGTGAAAATGGTGTCACATGTGTGTTTGTAGTCCATTTCAGGTAATCAGACACATGTTTAATAGTTTGTAAACTGGCGTAACAGTTAACATCCATGTGTCCCCCAAAACGTGTGACTGGCAATAATGTTATCCTGCATAAAGCCCTGCTGACAGTTGATCTGATTCTGACAGATGACCTGATTCTGACAGTTGATCTGAACTTAGTTTCAGGCTGTCCATTATCAGTCTATTTTGTTGTTGTCATAACTGAAAGTCTATTTAATCTACTTACTTAACTTTTTATTAATCGTAGGGACATGAGTGAAACTGTGTTGATGAAGTGAACAAATATGTTTGTAATATCTATGATCAGTTATGCTGCTCCTACCACTTTGCATCTTCGTGTAAACCTTATGATGTTCATCTACAATGCAAACGTGGATCCATAACAATTATTAAAATTCTAACTTACCCACTGACCACTGTTGCTCATTCTAAGAGCAGTCCAATAACATCTGTTCCATATAACATAAAACATCCCCACTTGACTATTGGGCAGTATGAAGGTATAAACATTGTTGAAATACATTTGTGAAATTTTTAATAAGTGCTCAACTTAAAATCATTATTAACTATCCGATATACATAGTGCTTGAAACTGCCCGTCGTACCGACACATATCTAAGGCTTGGTTTCTGAGTGGATGTGAAGACGACCACCTAAACAGCTTATGAACAACAGTTATTTTTGCCATGGTGAATTAATACTTTAACTAAATAACTTGTATGCTTTATGTTATTCTGCAGACATTCGTGAGCATGTGAAGCACATTGAGAAGTCGGTGATGACAAAAGAGCCACGGTTCATGTCACGTGCACTGCGGGCCTTGGTTACGCTTCGTCGCCGACTCAATAACAATGTGTTACGCAAGACAATCATGGGCTACTTTCCCAGTGCCCAAGTGCCCAAGGATGGCCTGCTTGCTTTCCTTGCTGAGGTGAGTTGTATTTAGGATGTCAACCTAGACTCATTAATTTATTATTTCTATAAATACCTTTTATGTTTATGAACTATGCCTGACAGTTAGATGGTGTGACATTGTCATGCATGATATGACTCGGTTAATGTGGTTATGTTCACACATGCAATAAAGTTACTAAACCATTAAGTCCTTGATAATTTTCACCGTCCCATTTGTTTAACCTTGACAAAGTTGACATTCTCCAAAAACTTAGGCTTAACACCTGCATCAACTGGCTACATGCAAGTATGCAACATGTGTGAAAATATAATTAACAACTTATTTAATATTTTCATCGGTGCCACATAGCTAACAGTTATACTACTCATATGTAAGAATGTTGTATTCAGTCTATAATCACTCTAATAATATAATTTAAAATAAAATGGTGACAAGGTTGTCAGAATAAATACTAATTGTAAATCAGCATTTAAGTTGTTTATATTTATTCAAAAATAGCATTTCATTGTGTGACATTTCCTTTATGCTGCATGCATTGGAAAACTGGGAAATTGCCAAGATGCTGTGACCTCAGATAGTTGCATTAAGCAATTATTCAACATTATTAATGCACACTTAATCAGTACAAACACTGAGGTCAGTGTTAAATATCATCAAAGGTTCATCTTATGTACACGACTGAGAATATGGATTACGTTCATGCAAATTGTAGTGACTTAATGTTGCATTAATCACATTCTCTTGTTAATCTTTGTTTCTTTTCTGCCTTAATCATAATGTTTATAGATTGGAATAAAATTTTAGTTTTATATGTGTTAGGTATTTAGTAATAATTATGCCATGTAACTAAATAATGAAGAACAGTGCATGCATTTTGTGTCAAACATAGGACATAGAGCTGTATTGTTTGTTTGTTTGTTTGTTTGTTTGTTTGTTTGTTTGTTTGTTTGTTTTGTTTGTTTGTTTGTTTGTTTGTTTGTTTGTTTGTTTGTTTGTTTGTTTGTTTGTTTGTTTGTTTGTTTGTTTGTTTGTTTGTTTGTTTGTTTGTAATATGTCTTTCAAAGATCAATGTCATTCTGATACACAACCAGATGGTTCAAAATAAAGACATTAACTAGTCCAACATAGACTTACAGTTGGGTAAGTTGGGAATGTTGACGTATGGCACTAGAAACTAAAGGCTGTGAAAGGTAGTGGACACATTTGACAGTGCGTTATGTGTTTGTACAGCCAATGGACACTGACACAAACAACGTGACATTCAAGCCGCGCTCTGGCAAGGCGGCCCACCTGCCGGTACAGCCAGAGGTGGAGGTCTACATCCACCTGCTCGTCCTCATCTTCCTCCTTGACAGCAAGCTCTACCAGGAGGTGTGTACAGTCACAGCTGGAAATGTTGTATCACGCGGATAATTGTGAAATGTCTGAAATCTTGTATTCTAATTCTGTTAGCCTATTTTAAATTGAATACAATGTCTGATCTTGTGCTGATTCTTGTGGCATGTTCTGGCCATAGAGCAATTTACCTAACAGATAGGACACATCACTTTTGATGATTCCATGGTTTACAATATTTTTGTAGCCTATTTTCATAATTCACTCAAAATTCTAATGGTTTGTTTACATACATTTTATAGAATAAGGATTGGAGATTTGGCACATAGATATCTTATGGAAGAGTTTGTTCTGTTTTGTTATGACATAAGTTATTATAATGCACAATTTATACTACCATCAATATAGTGGGACACACCAATGAAAAAACCAGATATAATTGGACATGGAACTATGACACACTTGCTCTGATATATTTTATTATTAAACAAATTTCTGTAGTGATGAAATCAGCATGTAATTTCCAGGCTTTATGACATATCCTTCTTACATCCATCACCAATATCTGAAATCCTGAAATATCTTAACTGTTGCTGGAACTTGGAGAGCTTGTCCACATGTGTGTTGTGACCCACTCAGGCGGTGAAGTGTTCCAACCAGCTGATGCAGAAGGTGACGTCACACAACCGCCGCAGTCTTGACATGCTTGCTGCCAAGACTTACTTCTACCACGCACGCGCATACGAACTCACCGACCAACTCGACAGAGTCAGGAGGTACGGACGGTCACTAGTGCAAATCTGACTGATCACCGTCAACATTTCCAGTAATGTGACCATTCCTAGAAAACATGGGTCAACCCTAAAGCACACTTTTTATTTTATATTTCAACAATGTTTGTAGTGTTACATTTTTGTTATAGCTGACAGCGTCTAAAATGCAATCATGCAAATACGAACACATGTAAGCACTGTTGAATAATTCATATTTTGTGTCCACCTGTATATTGGGCGAATGGCAGGGGATCATTCATTGCTAAGTGGTCTTGTTACATGTTGTCTATGGATGGCAAGAATGATGGCCAGCAAATTTAACAATGGTATATGACTGCACTGGATATGGTGCTATACTACACAATATTATTATTCATATTACTACCCCCAGCTTCCTCCACGCCCGCCTGCGGACGTCCACCCTGCGGTCAGACTACGAGGGTCAGTCAACAATACTGAACCTGCTGCTGCGCAACTACCTACACTACAACCTGTACGACCAGGCGGACAAACTCGTGTCCAAGTCGACCTTCCCCGACACCGCATCCAACAACGAGTGGGCTCGCTTCCTCTACTACCTGGGTACGTCTTCCTCTGTCATCCCGTGTCTTCCCTCCTGGTCGCCACAGACACTGTCATCAGTCCTATCAGTTATGCAGACAGTGAAACTTCAGTAGTAGGACTATTTTCCCATTGTGGTGTTATAGAAATAAGTTGTGACTATCCTAAGGTGACCTCAATTGAGAGGTGGCTGTATTACTAAGGTTACCATAATGTAAGGTTCCACTGTGTATACGTGTTTTTAGCCTGTTATTACACATTCAAATGTGGAATTCGTTGCACATTCAGGTCGAATCAAAGCGATTCAGTTGGACTATTCGGAGGCGCATCGGCATCTTGTGCAGGCCATCAGGAAGGCGCCTCAGTTCTCTGCTGTAGGCTTCAAACAGACAGTAAGTTGTAGTGTTCACTGTTCACAAACAGGCAATGACAGAAGTCTAATGGCTGACACTATGAGCAAGGATAATGTGTTACGTGCATGCAACACTTGTCTGAATCAAGGGAAGAAAATGGATTTAAAATGTATACTATAAATTATTCACATCATACACCACACACACACACACACACACACACACACACACACACACACACACACACACACACACACACACACACACACACACACACCACACACACACACACACACACACACACACACACACACACACACACACACACACACACACACACACACACACACACACACACACACACACACACACACACACACACACACACACACACACACACACACACACACACACACACACACACACACACCCAACACACACACACACACACACACACACACACACACACACACACACACACACACACACACACACACACACACACACACACACACACACACACACACTGTATTTGTTTGATCTTGATCCTTGAAAAATTAACATTTTATTTGGATAACCTTTTAAAATTGTGTGTGTGACTATATTTGTGATGCGAGCCGAAATGAACATCTCTGTTGCTGTGGACCAGACGTTGATCTTCCTCTGTCGTTACTTCACATCACCTCTCGTGTGTTCTCCCTCGTAGGTGCAGAAGTTGGCCATTACCGTGGAACTGTTGCTAGGCGACATACCTGACCGGGCGATCTTCCGCCAGCCAGCAATGCGCAAGCCTCTGCAACCCTACATCCAACTCACCCAAGGTATGGCATTACTTTGTGACAGCGTAGTTCAAGCTGACAGGTGGGTTTACTGTGTTCCATCAAAATACAGTATTTCTTTATAGTCTCAGGCCGTGGTTTGAATGGAAGTTGATGGTTTGCCTAAGTGATGTGGAAATGGAAGTATGTGTCTGCTTCCTAGCACTAGCTACGAACCTACGAACATAATTGACCTAAATTATTAGCATCATCTGCCTACTGGGTATTCCACTGGATGACAGACGGTGAGCATCAGTAAGGAGACAGTTAATTAAGACTGTGCAAGTGAAAAGATTACCTGCCAGTAGCCCTACTGTCTTATGAAGCCTTTGTCAGATAATGTTACAGGACTCACCAGTCCCTGTTACCTCAAGTTTCTGTCTGTCCTGACTGATTATTCCCCTTCTAAATGACAGGTGGCTGGTTCGCTAGATAACACTATCCCTAACATGTGATTAACGTTATGTAGTTTCTTAACTATTTTGACATGTGCCCTTATTATTTAACAGCCGTACGCACAGGAAACCTGGCCAAGTTTGGCGATGTGCTTGAACACTACGGGCCCCGCTTCCAGACTGAGGGCACATACACGCTCATTGTCCGTCTGCGGCACAATGTCATCAAGACCGGCGTACGCATGATCAACTTGTCGTACGCGCGTATTTCACTCGCAGATATTGCACGCAAGCTGTTGCTTGACAGTCCTGAAGATGCAGAGTTCATTGTCGCAAAGGTAGGTGGCGCTGATATGTTGCAACAGTTGCTTTATATCCACCTTTTTCTTCATAACTTGAATGATTGCTTTTTCATCAGATTTAACCACCTTTAAAAATTCACATTTCTACAACTGTCATGAAATGTAATGATTTTATATGGAAGTGAACTGTCAAACACTCTTTATTAATGTAGACAGTCAAATTATGTTATTTGATCAAATGAAATCTTCATTACTTGTGACCACATCTCAGTTTGGATTAGAAAGATGCAAGAACTTGCTTGCAGGCAATCCGAGACGGAGTGATCGAGGCAACGATTGACCATGAGGCGGGCTATGTGCAGTCGAAGGAAAACATAGACATCTATGGCACGGGCGAGCCAATGGCAGCCTTCCACCAACGTATCACATTCTGTCTGGACATCCACAACAGCTCTGTGAAGGCCATGAGGTTCCCGCCCAAGTCTTACAACAAGGATCTCGAGTCGGCAGAAGTAAGTTTGTTAATGTACCTCTCCAGGGTCTCCTGCATCTACTAGAGGTGTGTGTCATTGTTGTGATCGAAAGTTTTGTTGTGTTGTGATAGTGTCCTTGATACAACTATGTACACTGATGTAGTGTCCTGACACAGCTATGTACATTGAATAAGATATAGTCTCCTGACACAGCTGTGTACACTGAGTAAGAAGTAAGATATAATGTCCTGACACAGCAGTGTACATTGAGTACTATGTAGTGTCCTCATATAGCTGTATACACTGAGTAAGAAGTCAGATGTAATGTCCTTATACAGCTGTGTACATTGAGTAAGAAGTCAGATGTAGTGTCCTCATACACCTGTGTACACTGAGTAAGAAGTCAGATGTAGTGTCCTCATACACCTGTGTACACTGAGTAAGTAGTCAGATGTAGTGTCCTCATACACCTGTGTACCTTGAGTAAGAAGTCAGATGTAGTGTCCTCATACACCTGTGTACACTGAGTAAGAAGTCAGATGTAGTGTCCTCATACACCTGTGTACACTGAGTAAGAAGTCAGATGTAGTGTCCTCATACACCTGTGTACATTGAGTAAGAAGTCAGATGTAGTGTCCTCATACACCTGTGTACCTTGAGTAAGAAGTCAGATGTAGTGTCCTCATACACCTGTGTACATTGAGTAAGAAGTCAGATGTAGTGTCCTCATACACCTGTGTACATTGAGTAAGTAGTCAGATGTAGTGTCCTCATACACCTGTGTACACTGAGTAAGAAGTCAGATGTAGTGTCCTCATACACCTGTGTACATTGAGTAAGTAGTCAGATGTAGTGTCCTCATACACCTGTGTACACTGAGTAAGAAGTCAGATGTAGTGTCCTCATACACCTGTGTACACTGAGTAAGAAGTCAGATGTAGTGTCCTCATACACCTGTGTACACTGAGTAAGAAGTCAGATGTAGTGTCCTCATACACCTGTGTACACTGAGTAAGAAGTCAGATGTAGTGTCCTCATACACCTGTGTACATTGAGTAAGTAGTCAGATGTAGTGTCCTCATACACCTGTGTACACTGAGTAAGAAGTCAGATGTAGTGTCCTCATACACCTGTGTACATTGAGTAAGTAGTCAGATGTAGTGTCCTCATACACCTGTGTACACTGAGTAAGAAGTCAGATGTAGTGTCCTCATACACCTGTGTACATTGAGTAAGTAGTCAGATGTAGTGTCCTCATACACCTGTGTACACTGAGTAAGAAGTCAGATGTAGTGTCCTCATACACCTGTGTACACTGAGTAAGAAGTCAGATGTAGTGTCCTCATACACCTGTGTACACTGAGTAAGTAGTCAGATGTAGTGTCCTCATACACCTGTGTACACTGAGTAAGAAGTCAGATGTAGTGTCCTCATACAGAGTGTCTTCCCACAGGAGCGTCGGGAGCGGGAGCAGCAGGAGCTGGAGAGTGCGAAGGAGATGGCTGACGAGGACTTTGACGGCTTTGCCTAGCTGTGTCGATGACGCAGCCCTTGCAGTGCGTTCTGAGACTCGGTGTCCACGCCAGGTGGTTTGTTTTCACAGTTGACACCGGCGACAGGCTGCGTGGCGCATCCGTCATGATGTCATCATTTCGGTGGCCATTTTCATCTTCGACGTGGCCGCCGCCATGAAAATGAACCATTTGCACAGTAGGCACAAGTGCATGCAGCGCTGCCTCGCGTATACACGTTTGCGAAGGCTTTGACATTGTGACGTCGTCACACAGGAGGGACGTGATCTACGTCCCACGGTTCCGGGGACAGTGTCAGGGGCCAGGCTCTAGGCAGACAGTGTGATGACAACAGGCATGGACGTCAAATGCATTTGAATGTTTTTGATATAATATTAAATAATTTACATCCCGTTGATTAGGAGTACTTTGTTATCGGCCTATTTCAAACCCAACTTATGTCTGTCATTTCAGATTTGTCTGTTAAAAGTAATTAACCCAGATACTTCTTCAGATTAGTATTATGCAAAATTACCCATTGCTTATGTGGTCTGTCTCAGCCAATTGCAGGTTACTGTTGTATTTATTTGTTCGCAACTACTCTGGTAGCTCAAATTTAAGATGACATTTATTAATTATTCTTAATAAGCGTGTTGGTTGCGTAGGATTAACAGTTTGCCCCATTCGTAATCCATCTAGGTAAGTTGTAATACGTCAGGTTTCAAATGGTAAAATGCAATCGAAAGACACATTTTAAGAAAATCTATCTTCGATGTGACTGGCCGAGTGCCCGACTGGTGCTGGCCTCTGATGGGGTTTGTGCACAAAAGAGGACATGTCGTCTGTGAGAGAAGACAGACTGAACATAGCCTTCCAAGAGACTTTGATGCATTGAGTTTCTGTTGTTATGCTTTCAATTTCTACAATGCTGACTGACTGGAAGAAACCTCACATGTTTCTTCATTAGCCATGTTTGCCGTGTTTATATGGGACTTGTAGGACATATGAGTGCCTGGTCAATCATTTATGAATTGTTTGTCTACATTATTGTTTCACAAACGTGTTTTCATGATGCTCGTTTGGGAAGACTTTATAACACATGTTTATACCCATCCTGAAAGTTTTCAACTTTACACAGTTGAAGTTCTCAATTAGTTATGTCTGAAAGTTTGTTCTCAAAAACAGTCAGTTAACTTTTTTGTACCTGAAGCAGATGCTGAACTGTGGAACAGAAATGTTTTAATTTACCTTCATCATACCTTAAATGACTAACCACGTGTGCTGTATATAATGCTACAAACTAGATATTCAAACATGGAAAACAAAACATTTGACATTTATGAAGCTATTAATACAAAAGATTCCATAAGTTTGCCTGGCATGTTGTTTCATTGTAGACAATAAAACCGTCTGCAAGTCAAGTTATTTATAAAAGCAAGTAGAATGCTGTCATAAATGTGGTCATTGTGGTGTGTGTGTTGAGTTTCTGTATGCGTCTAAGTGTGTATGCGATTGTGAATAGGAAATAAATACAGATAAACTGTATAAACCATGCAGCTTCACAAGATTGTTTTTTTTTCAGGGGAAACATTTGGCAAACAGTAAAATAATAAACAAATGCAAAATGACGTGTTTTTGTGGAGTTGTTTATTGGGTAGGAGACTATCACCAATATCTAGTAGGCAATGTGTTACTTCTTGTTTTAGATGTAAATCTATGGAAACTAATATTTACAGTTTTGTGTCTACTGTAGACCAAGGTACGTCGAGCGAGCATGTTTAGTAAACCATCAGTGACTTAAACGTGCTGATTAATCATGCTGTGTTCCAATCACCTTTCGTTTACCATGTATATGACCTCTACAGTTGCATATATTTAACAGACGTTTATTGGAAGAGCTCAAAAACTTAACAGTTCATCACTGAAATCTACGAACTGCACGAGATGATGGGAATGAAAGAGAAATAGTCATCTTCAATAACTAATTGTAACACTTCCATAGTGCCTGTATTCTTGAAAAGTCAAGGTGCAACAAACAAAATCATTTGGCATGATCATAAAGGGGGATAGGTAGCAGTCGACACTGGAGCTTGGAACTGCCAAAAATGTATGGTGGAAAAGCAATTTGAAACATGTTTTTGAGGTGTTTTTTAATGTTGCTAGTTTCAGAAAATTAATTGTAATGGGGAATTGATTCCAGATTGTTGATACAGCTACAGAGAAAGCACGTACGCAAATATTGAGCTAAGTTCCTTGTACAACTCTAATGACCTAACGGTCACGCAACGCCCCCCCCGAGTTTAAACAGTTTAACAAGGTAGTCTGACTTGATAACCTACTTTAACAATTGAAAAAAATAAACAAAGTTATCTAAAGTGATTACACGTTGCAAAATTACCGCTAGATTGTTATGGCATACGCAATAGCATTTTGCTTTAACTCACTGATATAATAAATAAAAGTTATCCATATTGATTACACATAGCAAATATCTTGCTAGCGCTTGATGAGAAGACTATGACGTTCAGATATATGAAATCAACGATCTATCTCTGATCTCTTCAAGGTGATTAGATTTGACTGATGACAGTGACAGGGTGTTCAGTTACAAGTTCAGTCGATGGTCGTGGGTGCCTCTGAAGCAGATGTACGCCAGGGAGCATCAGTAACGGGTATTTTTTTTCCGGGCTTGTAAGACAGCGTGAAGTTGTACTCTTGTGTTCTAAGCTTGTACTCTTGTGTTCTAAGCAGCATTGCGGGTAGACGTGTCGGTGCTGTGGACAAAGCGTTCTTTGCGGTCGTGACGCGCGGCCTGCGATCCGTGCTCACTCGACCTGCCAGGTGTAATCCCCATCGCTGATGACGTCATCCATGGAAGGACACGATCATCACCTCACCAGTTCCTGAAGAGATGTCAGGAAAAGAACATTGAACTGAGCAAGAGCAAACTCGCGCTTCGTTCGAACAGCATCACACGAAAGATGGGCTGCAGAACATAGATCTATCAGCGATTTCCCTCTAAGGCTAAGCCGCAAAACGTCGCGACGGTTCCTGAAAATGTTCAGCTACCTGTCTAGATTTCCGTCCTCTGTGACAAGTTCGTCACACACTGCTAAAGAAAGGTTCGCTGGACATGGTCAGGGGCACCGGGTGAATCGTCCAGGCGGCCCAAAGAGAAGGTGGCCGAATGTCCTGACGAAAGTGATTACGGTACAACGGCATTATTACCCATTATACATCTCGCTACTTGTCGTTGTATTTTGTCAAGTTCGTTGATGTTGCTGACGTTCGCGTATTCAATGTTAGGACGAACTAGTGTAAATTAAGCAGATTGTTTAGTTTTCTCTGATAATTTATATAGAAGGTCTACACCGATTTCTAATAGAAACTGAAATATATATATATATATATATATATATATATATATATATACGATTTGACAGATAGATGGGATATGTAAATATTCCATCTGAAGTCATCCGAGAACTTCACTCCTAGGTACGGGTGGTCATGTACAAGTCCCAGGTTGTCTCCATTGATACTGAGGCTGGTAGACAGTTCTCTTATGCATCACCGAGCATATCTTTAAATTAAAACGCATCTGCCAAATTGTAGACCAGTCCACCAGCCTCTTCCAGGTCTGATTCGATGGCTTGTATGTCATTAATGTTTTAAAATCCAGTTGGTGAATTCACCTTTGACCCCACAATAGGCCTAGTGGAGTCTTATCATAACGCACGTATACTGCCAACAACCTTAGACAATTTAAGTCCTCGCCTTTGTCTATGGATTCTTGGAATATTCTAGCTAGACCAGTGCTATTTGATCAGCTGGCTCCATTAAAATACATTTCGAAAGGAATTGCGTCAGGGTCATAATTATGCGCTCTGTCGGACTTTAGTTCTGACAGTTTGTCTCCTGTGACAGAATACCTGCTTTCCCCTTACTAGACGACACTAAATGATTAATGCGGTGCAGATGGCTAAAAGTTCAGTATTCATCGATAAAGAACAACCCGGCAGCCAAAACGTGCCATATCCAGATGCAAGCAGTGTCGTGTCAGCACTGCTGTAGACGGTATTGAAGATTTGAACCCTCTCTAAACCCGCACTTAGTTTAGTTATAAATATTTCTAAAGACAAATTAACCAGCACCACACGCTTGCGTGCGCACACAACACGTACAACACCATCCACAGAGGGGGCGGAAGATGAAGACCGCTTGTACCCCACTACAGTTATATTCTTACAGGTTCGTACCTTTTCTGGCCTGTATTAGGCATTCCTGCCTCTTGTGCCAGCTCTATCTTGAGCATTGTTTTGAGACTGCGCATGCGTCTAAAGGTGATAGAGTCCATAGTAGCAGTAAAATAATTTTTTAGGATGATTTGTCCATAGTTGATCAATTTTTACTTCAAATGATTGGACTGATGGTAGATCGGTATATAAATGATTTTTTTTCGGATGTTCAATCGGTATCTTTCTTTGATAATTTTTTTTTAGGTTGTGCCCTCTCGTTATTGAATCATTCTCCCTTAATGTAATACAATTTGATGTAACAGTAGAATCATATTTCCCAGTAAATATTGTGTACATTTCTATCATGTCTCCTCTAAGACGACGGTATGCAAGAGTTGGTAGGTTTAATCTTTTTAGGCGTTCTTTATAATCAAGTTCTTTATATCCAGGAAGTAATTTAGTTGCTCGACGCTGAACATTTTCAAGTGCTGTTATGGGTTTCATTAAATAAATTAAGGACTACATACCTGGTTTGCATAATTTTTATTCGATATGTGGTCGGACAAGAGACTTAAAAACAGTAGAAAAACACTTGTCATCTGGATAAAAGTGCGTCGAATTATCCCCAACATAGATATTTGCTTTATTAATTTTTTTCTGACACGTGCCTCAAAGTTAAGTAATTCTTCAAAAAGTTACTCCAATATCCTTTACTGTTTCTGCTTTATTAATTGTTTTCTTATCTTTACCCATTATGTATCCATCATTTATCATGGAGGAACGTCCAATTCGCATGTTATAACATTTATCAGGATGAAATTTCAATAGTGATGTCTCTCATGTGCGCAACACACTTGCCACTTGCACACACGCGCACACATATTATACTCATACGTAATACACGCGCGCGCGCGCACGCACACACACCACACACACGCACACGCACACGCACACGCACACGCACACGCACACGCACACGCACACGCACACGCACACGCACACACACACACACACACACATCACAATACGCATACGTAATACACACGCACGCACGCACACACATTTGCGTAGCAGACTAGCAGTAGGATTTATTGGTCGTCATTGTGATGTATGTGTTCGCGGTCGGTTCGTTGCTGTTTTTAACTCGTTTTTGTGTCCTCTGCCGTGCTACGATCACCTTGTACTCAAAAGAAAACAAGTATGGCGCAGTCCATATAATAGGCCTGATATCTGCCAAAGTTGTATACGTTAACTGTCACACCTTCTTACAAAAACTGAAGAAAAAATATGCACTATATAATGTAGGCTATCGTTGTCGCCAAACCATAGGTAAACCGCAAGGACACATCATAAAACAGTTTGCATAATAAACGTATGACGTCAATTAAGTCACGTAGGGCCTACGTAGATCCTATAGGCCGGTTTTTTCTCTCGAAAAGGTCATGCTTTTACATTTTGCACATGGTTGACTTATCATCTAGTGACAATAGTAAACTGTGTACACACTCAATGCATGTTTGAGTGTATTTCCATATTAATTAGTCTGTAGCTATTATATAGGCATAGTTATAGCACGCTTACATTTTAGCTGGTTGCCTGGATTTAGTTTCCTTAGTGAAAGGCGGCTATATTAAATTAATACACTCAAGTTTCGCGTAATCACAAGCCACATAAATTCGTTGGATTACCCAATTCGTTCATGCGGGGGGCGGCTTGCCGTTAATCATCTGACTCCTTCGTCTCAGCGGGTGCATAATATAAATGACACGGTCGGGGTCACCGGTGCGCTCTATCGCGCCACCGAATCCCCCCGTGGGGCAGCCGCAGCGGTGCTACCCACGGTACTCACGTGGGTCTGTATGCGCCAATCACAACCCGACCCTCCTCACTGACACGTTATTTTCGGCCAATCGATCAACGAGTAGCGTCGCCCCACCCAAAGGCTGGCTGGCCCTACTCACGGAGACATTACGCTAGGAACCGACAACGATTGCCTGATCTTTCTTGGAGAAAACCCTCGTTTACGGTGAGTATACCAGTGTGTGTGGCGTCGACCACAGCGAGAAAATGCGACTTGTAGACACGGGGCGGAAGTGATGGCGGATGTAAACGAAACTGCCTGACCCACGGGTCGCTTAGCGCGCGCTGACAGGACGACGTCGACACTTATGTCACCGCCAGAAATATCAAACAGTCTCGCACGTAGGACTTAACCGACTGGTTTGGCGGAATATATGAACAACACAACGTCGGTGTGTGCGTTATTACGCGTGCGATACCCCACCCTCGCGGGTAACTGGTTATTACGCAATATGCGTGTCCCGGTGGGGAGGGGGAGGCCGAGTCTGTCGGACCGCCATTTTCTTGTCGCTCCCTCCTCTGACTCTGTGTATGACTATGACTATGTTGATTATGCGCTGGGCGTTGGATTGTGGGTGTTCTCCCATCGGCATGAACCAACGTGGCCTTAAAGGCGAGGCATGAGTCCACGTTGTTTGGTGTTTACATTCTGCCAAAATCTGACACTTTACGACACTGAGCAGGCGCCGACTGCCTTTCGCCTGTGCATTGACACTCCGTACGGTGGCGTTACGTGAAACAGGCGGAACTAGTCACATGATAGCATGGGTAGGCCAAGGCTAAGCAAAGGCGAAGCAAAATAATATGTCAAATTAACGTCAGCTTTGCGGAAACGTTTTTTCAGTACCATTTTTGGAAGAAAAAATGATGCCAGTTGTGTGCAAGAGTGGTACTTTTTGTAAAAACAATGGCTTAGGTACAGTTGGTTTTGGGATTGTATGTTCTGTGTTGATATTTTGTTGTTTGAATCCCTTTCATGTAATTATAATGGACATAAACAATGAAAATCTAACATCTGTCTAAAAATAAAGCTTCAATGACATATAGTGTCCATGTATTTGTGTAACACCAGTGTTTGCACAAATTATAATATTACTAATCTACATGCAGACATCAAAATTGTGCTCATATAAAACATATGCACAACAATATTCAAGTCTGAAACTGTTATTATTTCTCTCAAGTTTTTTTCAGATGCAAACAATTATGTTTGCAATATGTTAGTCAAAACAACTATGTTTGCAATATGTTAGTTAAAAATGTACACACTTTTATAAAGTCAAAATTTTTTGATAAGTGTTGATTCAGGCCAACTGGATACAGCAAATCCAATGAATATTATTTTTTAAAATTTCTCAGAAATAAGAGGGGCACCTAAATCTATAATTTACGGTAATCATGTGTTACAGTGAGGTTGTCATGACAACTTCACGGCCGACCAATGAGTCTGAGCTGCAGCAGTACCGAGTGTTGGAGCGAGCCAACTTGTTGCAATACTACGACACATTTATCTCACAAGGTAAGCACAGCATCATTTTAACGCTATTAACGATCACAGAACCAGTCCATAGCAAATCAGTTCAGATTACCGTAATTTTGCTAAATGCTAAAATTACAAACCAATTTGGGGCATAACTGGCAAGAAGATATGGCATTAGCTCTTCTCAATAGAAGGCTTACAGCAGTGATAAAACAAATTAAGACAAAGGTGGCGCCATATAGTGGACAACTGTCACAACAGTAGATATGTCCACCATGTGGCGCTACTTACTGTCTTGTGAGAAGTCCATAGTTGATTATGATAATTTGTATAGCACCCTACACAAATAAGACTCTCCAAATGCAGCCAAGTATGTTGTCATTTACCAAGCACAACTCAGTAAATGACTTGACTGTCTTGACATGTTAGTTGTCATTTACCAAGCACAACTCAGTAAATGACTTGACATGTTAGTTGTCATTTACCAAGCACAACTCAGTAAATGACTTGACATGTTAGAAAGAACATTTACTGATCATAGTTAATAATTTAATATGCACCAATCTTTTTGACACTACAACTGTCACTAGCTCAAAACTACACAGAACGTTTGTGTTATAAAGAAATTACAGAGACGGTTTTGGGGTTTGATAGCATCATTGGAGAACCCCTTCTTCAAAGGGTAGTTCATGTCATTACAGGGGAGTCTCCATAATGACATGAATGCCTATATATTTCATCGCCATGTTTAGTTGTTACTTGTGTCACCAGGTGGCGATGATGTGCGTCAGCTGTGTGAGGCAGGGGAGGAGGAGTTCCTGGAAATCATGGCATTGGTTGGCATGGCGAGCAAACCACTGCACGTCAGACGACTACAGAAGGCGCTCCAAGAGTGGGTCAGCAATCCAGGTCAGTGAGTCAGTAATATAGGTCAATGTGTCAGTAATTTAGGTCCGTATGTCAGTAATCTAGGTCACCAGGTGATGTCTAATGTCCAGTGTTAATCTCAATACTGTCCTCAGTTTGTTTGTTTCCTGTCTTTTTTCCACTGTCACTGTACTGTCATCCCAGGTGGTGCCTCGGTAGTGACTGCCACAGACCTGGAGGAGTCACCTGAATGACCTGACCCTACTTTTTGTTATTTATCAATTATCACAGGTCCTAGGCTAGCCCTGCTGATTGCCAATTACATCATAGGCTAAACGGTTTGCTATTTGGCGAAAAGTAAATTAAAACTGCCAAATTGCCGAATTTTTTTATTGTTCAATGCCCACCTGTGTTGAAGTTGCCTAAATGATTTCACATCAGATTTACCCAAATAACCAGTCACTGTGACGTGCCAAGTAGCATAAACAAATACCATAAACAATGGTACAAGTCTAATGCATAATTGATTTTGTTGCTTTGTACAACTCTAATGCGTAAGTGACTTTGTGTCTGCAGCGATGTTTCAGCGCCCACTGGACAGTCCAAGGACAGTGAAGCCAGTGTCCACTCAGTCCATCTCCCCCCACGCAGGGGGTGTCGTCACACAGCACTCTCCTGTGCCGTATCGTAACCCACCGTCGTCAACGGCAACCCCCATTCAAGCTGCTGCGGCTGCCGCGACTGCTATTGTTGTCATGCCAACCACAAGTGGGTCAAGCAGTGGGCTGTGGCCATTGCCAACGACACAATCGATATCTGCAGCACACAGCCCCGCATCTGATACAGTCATAAACACCATGACAGGGTCGCCACCTGCTGGATGTAGTAGCAACAAATCAGCGAGCACGCCCTCTTCAAACGTGAGTATACAGGCACCAGCCCTTTAGACAGGATGGCAATTTGTCAGTCTAAAAATGTCCCAGTAAACGTGTGTGTGTGTGCGTGCGTGCGTGCGTGCGTGCGTTTGTGTGTGTGTGTGTTGTTTCCTAGAATTTCTGTTTGTCGTTTGCTAAGCACGCTATTTGCCATCCACCAGGGCACCGGCAGACAGTGTGAGTCTCCTTCACCAGGTGTCGCCGGTGGTTCTCCGTATCCGCCGAAGCTTAGTGATGCCCAGCTGTGGGCGATAGAGAAGGTAGCGACAGAGGTGGCCCAGCTACTGCCTGCGTATGAGGCGAAGTCTGTCAATATGAAGAAGGACATCAGCTTAGAATTACAGGTGAGCACATCAACTCACTGCGTCATCAGTTCAATTTTTCACCTGTCTAACCTCGGACTCATTGATAAAAAATATTTTTTCACTTTTATGAGATCATCAGACAATCGTCAACTGTTAACACAATTTTTATTTACCTGAATTAAAGATAATGTTTTGAACAAAATTATGCAGTCATATTAAACCATCCGCACACATTACTTGCATTATTCAATACTAATTTGACCTTCAGACAGACTGATTAACAGTGATCAACATCACGACAAGGGAACTGTCAGTGTGTATTTTACACGTGCGTGGTTATATATATAATATATACAGTAGAACCTGTCTTCAGCGGCCCCCGCGACGAGCGGCCACCTGCTATGTACGGACAGTGTTCCGATATCCCGATCACTTTTCAACGGAAATATCCCCGAGATGAGCGGCCACCTGGTGGACGCGGACGTGGACAGCGATTTTTTTTAATTTTTCACCTGCTAGGGCGGACAGTTAACTTTATTTTGATAAATATATTTCAGTAATATTTAAAGATGGCGGTGACCATTTCCTGTTCAGTACAATGGATGCTGGGAACGGAGAAAGGGCACGGGATCTCGACCCACAACTGGTGACCCATTTAAAGTTACAGCCGCTCTGCCCGCTCACAATCGATCTATCCACAGTTATTTTATTTTTCTCCAAGTTTCTAGTTATGTCGAGCGACAACAAACGTAAGATAAGCCTACTGAGTTTATGCTAAGTTTCATATTAGTTTAGGATAAAACAAACATTTATGAAGCTCATTTATGTAGTGACGCCGCAATAAAATACTGATGTTAGACCACGGTAATCCACGGCCTGCGCGTTACCGGCGATGTCGAGTTGCCACGATACTGATTTGTGAATTGTATTCTTTACAGGAATTTAAATGATTTTACTTTGTAACCTAGCATGTTAATGTGTATATAAGTTATGAGACAGGAAGTTTGACGGTTGTAAGAAGTCGTTTTCATGGTTAGATCAGAAAGTAAATGATCGTTTTGCGCCGCTGAAACGATAAACAAAATGGCGACCGCAGCGTGATTACCCAGACACCGTGAGGTGGCAGCACCTTTTAGCCCCTAAGACCAAATTTGAAATAACAATCAGATAATAATATTAAAAACTATTCAAAATTAAACTTATAATGAAACATGTCACAAACAAAATAAATGAAAATGTTGTTAATGTATCGTCTCATTTTACTATTTTCTAAGTTGTATTTTGTGCATTTCAATACTTAATTGAATTAATCCAAAACAGTCTTAAATGAGGGGTTCTACTGTAATATTAAATGTGATATTATTACAGTTCATTTTTATGGGTATTATAACTGTGGACATAACTGCGATTTAGGTATGTTGTAATGTGGATGTAAATAAAGATTGTATGTTCTGGAATTGTTTTCTCAAAATTCCTGTCCCTCTGACGAGGGGACACCTGCAATGTAGGGACACTTTTACTTGGCCCGACAGGTGTCCCTACAAGACAGGTTCTACTGTATATATATATATATATATATATGAATCAATTTGTGTCCTAGAAATCATTCAACAGTTTGCATTATGTATGTAGTTTAGAAAGGCAAGCCACCGTTGTTATATAATTTGTTTTATGACAGGAACTGATTGATTCAGTCGAAGACACGCCTGACAGACTGGCGAAGATTCGCAAGTATGCTGCCATCTACGGGAGATTTGACTCAAAACGGAAGAATGAGAATAACATGTCCCTTCATGAGGTGTGACTTGTTGGGTGTATGTGACCAGGTCGCCACAGTCTTCAGATAAATACAAATCAGAATGTTATAATACTGTCAGACACAAAATATTCATTGGTGATATTGGAAAATATGGTGAAACCACAATATTTAATGAAATTGTCACATTGAAAAAATATTCCCTTGAACAATTAGCCCCGATAAAGTTTTTCACGTATTGGAAATGTTGACAGTAGTTCACCAGTGTGTTGAATGAGGGTTTGCTATCAGTCAAGCATATAGCACTGACAAAGTGCCTGATGCCGTGAGCTGTGTTTGACATTGATGACATGTCGCTGTGTCCAGTAAGTCATGTCTCACATTTATGACATATCGCCAGGTATCTGTGAACGAGGCTGCTGCTCAGTTGTGTCGACATGTGCCAACACTGCTGACACGGAGGAATGACCTGTTTCCGTTGGCACGCCAGGTCGTACGAGACAGCGGCTACCAGTACTCAAAGGGCAGGTCAAGGTGAGGTCATGGGGTCAATGTGAGGTTACTACAGTGGTACCCAAGTACAGTGTGAACAATTGAAATGGCTCTAAATTACCAGTGATATGCAGTGTTTGGGTTAGGGTTTTTAAATGGGGTTAAGTGTCCTTACAGCAAAAATGGGGTCCAAATATGCATAAACTGAAATCTAAAATTTGTATCAAGTTTCAGAAAGAAGTAGCCAGTAGCCACGTCATTTCACCATTGCGAAACGAGATTATGACAGTTTACACAGTGTGGGTGTGTGTCATATTTCTTTATAAACACAAAAAGGTGCACCAATAAAAGCACCAATAATTTTAGAATTACATCAAAGGCACACAGTGCAATATAAAAACAGCATCTGAGGATGCAACAAGGTTTTAAAAATGGCATCCCATCTAAATAAAACTTTATTTCTTTTGTTCAAATACGACATCAGCACAAACACTGGATATCACATGCCACAGTCTTCTGTGTCCTTTTCATTTTCTGCGCGAGTCAGAATATTCTAAGTTATCAGTTACAAGTACCAGGTACACACACAAACACACACACACATGCACACACGCACTCACACATGCGCACACACACACACATGGTGGCGCTATTTTGGTTTTTTCAGGGCACAGAGAATTGACATTGCCCCGGACAGTAAAAGGGTGAAACATGAGTCGGCAGTGCATCAATCACCAGATGGCACTGTGAAGGTGTCGCGGGCCGAGCTCGAGAAATTGAAGCGTGAGGTAGGGTGAACTAGTTCTGAAACTGTCCATAAGGTGACACTGATCTGGAAAATACGGAAATATTTTCACTATGATAACAGCCTTGTGACAAGTTGTTTTAATTTATTTACTACAATATGTGCTTTGATGAGTAGGTGTTAATAAAAAAAATGTACACTAAACTTGTATATATGCTTTGGTTAACTTTACTTCCCGTATATTCACATTTGATTTATTGCCGTGGTGCTACATGCATCATTAGTTTAAATCGCAACTTAGTTGGTGATCCTCATTGAAGACACTTATGTGGCGTCTCTTCCGACAGAGTCGTATGACGGAAATCAACAAAGAACTGAGTGACATCACCACCCAGCAGGCGGAGCTCAAGTCAAAGGTGAACAAAGCGAAGAATGCCAGCGACAGTAGTTTGGTGGCAGACCTCCAGGGGGAGCTGGAGTCGCTGACGACGAGACAACTCGACCTGCTGACAGAACAGAGCGAGATCATCAAGAAACAGCGATGTGTACAGAGGTAGGCGGGGGGGTGGGTGGGGTGGGGATACAGGGGTGATTGTAATAGTGTCATATAGAAGTGGTGAGCACAGTCACAGTCACTAATTTGTTTAAATTCTGTCCCCAAACATTTTAAATAAAAACCAAGGCAACATTTACATGTGCAGGGCTGTTTAGTCCGGCAGATGTTCGACAGCAGTAGTAATTCACATATTCTGGTTGCGATGCCAGGAAACAGTGTCACCAATTGTTGTGTCATTCCATCTGTCCTCACATGTCTGTGGCTGTTGTAGACAGAGTCACCAATTGTTGTGTCATTCCGTCTGTCCTCACGTATCTGTCTGTTGTAGTCAGTGTCACCAATTGTTGTGTCATTTCGTTTGACCTCACGTGTCTGTTGTAGACAGTGTCACCAATTGTTGTGTCATTCCATCTGTCCTCACATGTCTGTTGTAGACAGTGTCACCAATTGTTGTGTCATTCCGTCTGTCCTCACGTATCTGTCTGTTGTAGTCAGTGTCACCAATTGTCGTGTCATTTCGTTTGACCTCACGTGTCTGTTGTAGACAGTGTCACCAATTGTTGTGTCATTCCATCTGTCCTCATGTGTCTGTTGTAGACAGTGTCACCAATTGTTGTGTCATTCCGTCTGTCCTCACGTATATGTCTGTTGTAGACAGTGTCACCAATTGTTGTGTCATTTCGTCTGACCTCACGTGTCTGTTGTAGACAGTGTTACCAATTGTTGTGTCATTCCGTCTGTCCTCACATATATGTCTGTTGTAGACAGTGTCACCAATTGTTGTGTCATTCCATCTGTCCTCACGTGTCTGTTGTAGACAGTGTCACCAATTGTTGTGTCATTCCGTCTGTCCTCACGTGTCTGTCTGTTGTAGACAGTGTCACCAATTGTTGTGTCATTCCATCTGTTCTCACGTGTCTGTCTGTTTTAGACAGTGTCACCAATTGTTGTGTCATTCCGTCTGTCCTCACGTGTCTGTCTGTTGTAGACAGTGTCACCAATTGTTGTGTCATTCCGTCTGTCCTCACGTGTCTGTCTGTTGTAGACAGTGTCACCAATTGTTGTGTCATTCCATCTGTTCTCACGTGTCTGTCTGTTGTAGACAGTGTCACCAATTGTTGTGTCATTCCGTCTGTCCTCACATGTCTGTCTGTTGTAGACAGTGTCACCAATTGTTGTGTCATTTCGTCTGACCTCACGTGTCTGTTGTAGACAGTGTTACCAATTGTTGTGTCATTTCGTTTGACCTCACGTTTCTGTTGTAGACAGTGTCACCAAATGTTGTGTCATTCCATCTGTCCTCACGTGTCTGTTGTAGACAGTGTCACCAATTGTTGTGTCATTCCATCTGTCCTCACGTGTCTGTTGTAGTCAGTGTCACCAATTGTTGTGTCATTTCGTTTGACCTCACGTGTCTGTTGTAGACAGTGTCACCAATTGTTGTGTCATTCCATCTGTCCTCACGTGTCTGTTGTAGACAGTGTCACCAATTGTTGTGTCATTCTGTCTGTCCTCACGTATATGTCTGTTGTAGACAGTGTCACCAATTGTTGTGTCATTTCGTCTGACCTCACGTGTCTGTTGTAGACAGTGTTACCAATTGTTGTGTCATTCCGTCTGTCCTCACGTATATGTCTGTTGTAGACAGTGTCACCAATTGTTGTGTCATTCCATCTGTCCTCACGTGTCTGTTGTAGACAGTGTCACCAATTGTTGTGTCATTCCGTCTGTCCTCACGTGTCTGTCTGTTGTAGACAGTGTCACCAATTGTTGTGTCATTCCATCTGTTCTAACGTGTCTGTCTGTTGTAGACAGTGTCACCAATTGTTGTGTCATTCCGTCTGTCCTCACATGTCTGTCTGTTGTAGACAGTGTCACCAATTGTTGTGTCATTCCGTCTGTCCTCACGTGTCTGTCTGTTGTAGACAGTGTCACCAATTGTTGTGTCATTCCGTCTGTCCTCACGTGTCTGTCTGTTGTAGACAGTGTCATCAATTGTTTTGTCATTCCGTCTGTCCTCACGTGTCTGTCTGTTGTAGACAGTGTCACCAATTGTTGTGTCATTCCGTCTGTCCTCACGTGTCTGTCTGTTGTAGACAGTGTCATCAATTGTTTTGTCATTCCGTCTGTTCTCACGTGTCTGTTGTAGACAGTGTCATCAATTGTTGTGTCATTCCGTCTGTTCTCACGTGTCTGTCTGTTGTAGACAGTGTCACCAATTGTTGTGTCATTCTGTCTGTCCTCACGTATATGTCTGTTGTAGACAGTGTCACCAATTGTTGTGTCATTCCGTCTGTCCTCACGTGTCTGTCTGTTGTAGACAGTGTCACCAATTGTTGTGTCATTCCATCTGTTCTAACGTGTCTGTCTGTTGTAGACAGTGTCACCAATTGTTGTGTCATTCCGTCTGTCCTCACATGTCTGTCTGTTGTAGACAGTGTCACCAATTGTTGTGTCATTCCGTCTGTCCTCACGTGTCTGTCTGTTGTAGACAGTGTCACCAATTGTTGTGTCATTCCGTCTGTCCTCACGTGTCTGTCTGTTGTAGACAGTGTCATCAATTGTTTTGTCATTCCGTCTGTCCTCACGTGTCTGTCTGTTGTAGACAGTGTCACCAATTGTTGTGTCATTCCGTCTGTCCTCACGTGTCTGTCTGTTGTAGACAGTGTCATCAATTGTTTTGTCATTCCGTCTGTTCTCACGTGTCTGTTGTAGACAGTGTCATCAATTGTTGTGTCATTCCGTCTGTTCTCACGTGTCTGTCTGTTGTAGACAGTGTCACCAATTGTTGTGTCATTCTGTCTGTTCTCACGTGTCTGTCTGTTGTAGACAGTGTCACCAATTGTTTTGTCATTCCGTCTGTTCTCACGTGTGTGTCTGTTGTAGACAGTGTCATCAATTGTTTTGTCATTCCGTCTGTCCTCTCATGCCTGTCTGTTGTAGACAGTGTCACCAATTGTTTTGTCATTCCGTCTGTCCTCACGTGTCTGTCTGTTGTAGACAGTGTCACCAATTGTTGTGTCATTCCATCTGTTCTCACGTGTCTGTCTGTTGTAGACAGTGTCACCAATTGTTGTGTCATTCCGTCTGTCCTCACGTGTCTGTCTGTTGTAGACAGTGTCACCAATTGTTGTGTCATTCCGTCTGTTCTCACGTGTCTGTCTGTTGTAGACAGTGTCACCAATTGTTGTGTCATTCTGTCTGTCCTCATGTGTCTGTGGCTGTTGTAGACAGCGTCACCAATTGTTGTGTCATTCTGTCTGTCCTCACGTGTCTGTCTGTTGTAGACAGTGTCACCAATTGTTGTGTCATTCCGTCTGTCCTCACGTGTCTGTCTGTTGTAGACAGTGTCACCAATTGTTTTGTCATTCCGTCTGTTCTCACGTGTGTGTCTGTTGTAGACAGTGTCATCAATTGTTTTGTCATTCCGTCTGTCCTCTCATGCCTGTCTGTTGTAGACAGTGTCACCAATTGTTTTGTCATTCCGTCTGTCCTCACGTGTCTGTCTGTTGTAGACAGTGTCACCAATTGTTGTGTCATTCCATCTGTTCTCACGTGTTGTCTGTTGTGACAGGTCACCAGATGGCACTGTGAAGGTGTCGCGGGCTGAGCTCGAGAAACTGAAGCGTGAGGTAGGGTGAACTAGGTCTGAAATTATCCATAAGGTGGCACTGGTCTGCGAGACGGAAATATTTTCTAATCCTAACTATGATAATAGCCTTGGGACAAGTTTTTATTTATTTACTATAATATGTGCTTTGATCAGTAGGTGTTTATTTAACAATTGTATTTATACTGTAAACTTGTATACATGCTTTGGTTAATTTTACTACCCGTATATTCACATTTGAAGACGGCGTGCTCACTGATTTATTGCCGCTACAATTTAGATCACAAATTAGTTGGTGATCCTCACTGAAGACACTTATGTGACGTCTCTTCCGACAGAGTCGTATGACGGAAATCAACAAAGAACTGAGTGACATCACCACCCAGCAGGCGGAGCTCAAGTCAAAGGTGAACAAAGCGAAGAATGCCAGCGACAGTAGTTTGGTGGCAGACCTTCAGGGGGAGCTGGAGTCACTGACGACGAGACAACTCGACCTGCTGACAGAACAGAGCGAGATCATCAAGAAACAGCGATGTGTACAGAGGTAAGCGGGGGATAGGGTGGGTGGGGGTACAGGGGTGATTGTAATAGTGTCATATAGAAGTGGTGAGCACAGCCACAGTCACAGTCACAGTCACTAATTTGTTTAAATTCTATCCCCAAACATTTTAAATAAAAACCAAGGCAACATTTGCATATGCAGGACTGTAGTAATTCACATATTCTGATTGCAATGCCAGGAAACAGTGTCACCAATTGTTGTGTCATTCCGTCTGTCCTCACGTGTCTGTCTGTTGTAGACAGTGTCACCAATTGTTGTGTCATTCCGTCTGTCCTCACGTATCTGTGGCTGTTGTAGACAGTGTCATCAATTGTTGTGTCATTCCGTCTGTCCTCGTGTGTCTGTCTGTTGTAGACAGTGTCACCAATTGTTGTGTCATTCCATCTGTCCTCACGTGTCTGTCTGTTGTAGACAGTGTCACCAATTGTTGTGTCATTCCGTCTGTCCTCACGTGTCTGTCTGTTGTAGACAGTGTCACCAATTGTTGTGTCATTCCTCTGTCCTCAATGTCTGTCTGTTGTAGACAGTGCACCAATTGTTGTGTCATTCCATCTGTTCTCACGTGTCTGTCTGTTGTAGACAGTGTCACCAATTGTTGTGTCATTCAGTCTGTCCTCACGTGTCTGTCTGTTGTAGACAGTGTCACCAATTGTTGTGTCATTCCGTCTGTCCTCACGTGTCTGTCTGTTGTAGACAGTGTCACCAATTGTTGTGTCATTCCGTCTGTCCTCACGTGTCTGTCTGTTGTAGACAGTGTCACCAATTGTTGTGTCATTCCGTCTGTCCTCACGTGTCTGTCTGTTGTAGACAGTGTCACCAATTGTTGTGTCATTCCGTCTGTCCTCACGTGTCTGTCTGTTGTAGACAGTGTCACCAATTGTTGTGTCATTCCGTCTGTCCTCACGTGTCTGTCTGTTGTAGACAGTGTCACCAATTGTTGTGTCATTCCGTCTGTCCTCACGTGTCTGTCTGTTGTAGACAGTGTCACCAATTGTTGTGTCATTCCGTCTGTCCTCATGTGTCTGTCTGTTGTAGACAGTGTCACCAATTGTTGTGTCATTCTGTCTGTCCTCACGTGTCTGTCTGTTGTAGACAGTGTCACCAATTGTTGTGTCATTCTGTCTGTCCTCACGTGTCTGTCTGTTGTAGACAGTGTCACCAATTGTTGTGTCATTCCGTCTGTCCTCACGTGTCTGTCTGTTGTAGACAGTGTCACCAATTGTTGTGTCATTCTGTCTGTCCTCACGTGTCTGTCTGTTGTAGACAGTGTCACCAATTGTTGTGTCATTCTGTCTGTCCTCACGTGTCTGTCTGTTGTAGACAGTGTCACCAATTGTTGTGTCATTCTGTCTGTCCTCACGTGTCTGTCTGTTGTAGACAGTGTCACCAATTGTTGTGTCATTCCGTCTGTCCTCACGTGTCTGTCTGTTGTAGACAGTGTCACCAATTGTTGTGTCATTCCGTCTGTCCTCACGTGTCTGTCTGTTGTAGACAGTGTCACCAATTGTTGTGTCATTCGTCTGTCCTCATGTGTCTGTCTGTTGTAGACAGCTGTGGGTGAAGCATCAATTGGAAGGAAGCTATGTCGGAGAATCGTCTGTCTACGATGACGGTGAGTATAGCCACAGTCACTAGGTGGCGCATCAGTGTTGTATGTGCACCACTTTTTCGTTAGATCCTGAAATCATACGGCAGATGGTCTGTCCTTGAGATGAAACTCTGTTTATTGTTAAATACTGATTGCAATTAGTTATTTTCCAAAACTATTGTTTAGGTTTCCAGTGCCTTGGATTGCATTCTATAAATGATATTTGAAAAAAATTGACCCCCAAATAGACCATTTTCTATTAACATCAGAAATAAATAAAACATGAGGACAGATTTGGATTAATTGTAAAATGCTAACCAATAGCATAGTATCCTCACTTTGTGATTACCTGGGTACTACAGCCACCTGTCAATTAGGACCACCAGGACATTCACAAATGATGTCTGTTACAGTAGTAAACAAAACGGGTCCCAGTAATGTGGTTTTCTTGTTTATGTTTCGTCTGCCCTGTTTCAAGAGTGACCTTAATAGTGAGTTAATAGTGCAACTGTAGACACCCCACTCTGCCTGCTACCAGGGGTACTCACCCTTTCCCATGGGTCACAACCTGACATCATCACAACTATCTCGTTGGATTCTGTAGATTCGCTGAACGGCATCAGTGGAATGTCGTCACCAGGCAACAGTGACGATGAGTTCGAGGAGACCGTTGACTTCTCGAAGGCCGAGTTCCACGAGAATGCTGCAGACGACCAGGAGCAACTTGGGGCAGGGGCGACTGAGTCAAACTGCCCCCAAGAGGGGCGAGAAACCCTCGTGGTGAAAACAGAGGAGTCGGGGGAGTGGACTGAGGAACTGGACACTGGGGTAGGGACACGGGGTAGGGTGGTCAAGACAGAAGTTGTATCGGGTGAGGCTCAGAGCTGACCACTCTAGGGTGAACAAGAGGGGTGTACAAAACAGATTTATGTCTTTTTATTGTATTATCATATTCATGCAGATATATGCACTGGTGTATTTTGTAGAACTGTCACGTTACATTCTGAACCAGTCTGACGACTGTCATAATGATCATGTTGCATCTTCCAGCAGTCGTCTCTGATGGGTCGGGTCTAAAACCGCCTCATCTGGTCCATTACACAGGTTGATGTGAGATGAAATTTGAACACGTATGACATTTGGTTCTGTTGTCTCCACCCAGCAGCGGGTCTGGCCGACATGTCACGCAGGGAGGAACATGTAACGCACTTGGAGTAGTCCTGAGGACAGGATACTGCACGGTGTAAGAACTTAACAACTCTGTCAACTGTCAGAACTGGATGTTTGCTGAATTTGTTGCCATCTTGTGTGGGAACAGTCAACCTCAAAGGCACCTGTTGAAACTGCCCAATGCTACACACTGCCAGCTATGGCTGTCTACAGTTTGTGTTTCATCACTAACAAGGACATTTCATGGATGAAACATTCAGTTTGCAAACACTTGAATCAGTTATCAGATCCAATTTGGTGCAGTCACTGTCAGTCCTATGTATTGCAGCACAGGGAATGTTATTTATTACATAGAATTTTTTTCTTAATAGACAACTATAAATTAATTTTGACCACGGACTGTGGTCATCATCAGTAACTGTTTGACTTGTGTTTGTCAGAAGCACGTCACCATCAGTAGCCCACTCGTCTCGTCATCCTTGGTGTTGTCCTGCAAATCCAGATGGAGTCTTTAATCTAGTGATGGCGTCTGACCGTTTACCTGTAATACACTCTTATAGTTGTGTATTAAGAACATTTATTTATCCTTCCAACTCAATCATATTTATTGCATCACAAAGTACTTGTATTTAAAAATGAGGAACAGTCACAGTCAGTCTTGTCATCAACATGTCACACAGATATGTCACGTGTGTCACAGACATGTCACTTGTCACACATAGGAGAGTACACAGGGTGTGTTATGTTCACGTATGGTGGGTGTGACACTTGTTTGCTGCGAGATGTTTGACCGAGGAAATAGTGGCAAGAAATGCACTTATACAATTATACATAATAATCAGTAGATGTCTCCAAGCTTAATTATGTCTACAAATGTGTACAAATTATTTATTTGCCAATAAAGCTGTGATATTTACTGTGGTAGATTAATATTGCCTTGGACTTGTTTGTAGCCATTTTAAATGTAGCAAAAACACATTATCGGGAGTTGGAAACTGTCGACGATTGACACAAATATTTTATTATCGGTAGAAATCATTAGAATTTAATTTGATTGTGAAATAAGAGTGGAGGAATTCATATTTCTTTAATATGTGAGAATTATCAAATCAAATATAATTATTTTACAATATGTCACATCACTAAAGGAAGCAATAAAACTTCTTGTGAAGTGTAAGACAAAAACCACAACAGTGTGTGTGGAGAAGGGAATGCAGAAAAAACAACACGTCAGCATCATAAGATGGATATGAATTTAATATCACTTTACATATTGCTACACCATAGTAAGACACAATAGGTATTTTACTCTCATGCAGGTGACGTATGTCATCAAACATTTCAACGACAAAGCAACACCTTTTGATAACAAGTCACTGGATCAATAGTCGGTGACCTACTGCCACGTTAATTATGTTTCCATGACAACAAACGTTTGTGACAAATTAACATGTCGGTGGTATTCCAACAAGACAGTACCCTGATCTAATGTCTACCAGGGCAGCTTACGGCCATCCATTTTCAAGAGAGTTTGATATGTACATTTATTAACAACATAACTACGATAGTATATTAAAACGATATATCTAAAATGTTCAGTTCACACCATACATTCTGGCTGTGTGCTCCAATTTCTTAACAAAATCTTCCCGATTAAAAAATCTAGTACTGCCTGTAAGGCAGAGATGCCGGCAAGCAATGAGTGGTGGCAATCACGAGTCTACACGAATTTCCTAAAACCGAGGCAAAATGCTTCATTGTTAACGTCAACCTTTCGTAATTTGCCAACCGCAGGCTAGCTACTTCTACATCACCAATGCCCTTCTCTCTGGAGCTGCTAAATGAGGTTAGAACCGGTATATTGTCGGCAGAGATAGGTGCATACCCCCTTAGTGTTCTTATCATAAGTATCCTGTCATAGCATGGAGAGAGGACACACGCAGCCGACAGCGCTTGAAACACGGGGATTGGGCTGGAAGACAGTCGTAAAACCCTGTACCTCTGATGCACCCCAGGGTAATCTTACCCCTTCATGGTAACCTTAAGGTACGACACAAACTGACATCTCGGTGCTAATCTACGTACAGTAAGCACCAGGCCAGAAATCAGGTTTGTCGTGTAGAAGTGATTACAAAACTGCACAGCCTGTGAACAATCTTAAGCCCAGATATATGTCTGATGTACCTAGCATGATCCTGTAGGAATCGATCCCACACGATCCAACAAACAAATCCAATGTAACCACTAACCAGTATAATCTCAACATGATTCCACAAACACTGCAGATGATCCAATGGGATCACAACATTATCCCACAAACACCGCAGATGTATCCAGTGTGGTCACAACATTATCCCACAAACACCGCAGATGTATCCAGTGTGATCACAACATTATCCCACAAACACCGCAGATGTATCCACTGTGGTCACAACATTATCCCACAAACACCACAGATGTATCCAGTGTGGTCACAACATTATCCCACAAACACCGCAGATGTATCCAGTGTGGTCACAACATTATCCCACAAACACCACAGATGTATCCAGTGTGGTCACAACATTATCCCACAAACACCCAGATGTATCCAGTGTGATCACAACATTATCCCACAAACACCGCAGATGTATCCAGTGTGATCACAACATTATCCCACAAACACCGCAGATGTATCCACTGTGATCACAACATTACCACAAACACCGCAGATGTATCCAGTGTGTCACAACATTATCCCACAACACCGCAGATGTATCCAGTGTGATCACAACATTATCCCACAAACACCCAGATGTATCCAGTGTGGTCACAACATTATCCCACAAACACCACAGATGTATCCAGTGTGATCACAACATTATCCCACAAACACCACAGATGTATCCAGTGTGGTCACAACATTATCCCACAAACACCACAGATGTATCCAGTGTGATCACAACATTATCCCACAAACACCGCAGATGTATCCAGTGTGATCACAACATTATCCCACAAACACCGCAGATGTATCCAGTGTGATCACAACATTATCCCACAAACACCGCAGATGTATCCAGTGTGATCACAACATTATCCCACAAACACCGCAGATGTATCCAGTGTGATCACAACATTATCCCACAAACACCACAGATGTATCCAGTGTGATCACAACATTATCCCACAAACACCGCAGATGTATCCAGTGTGATCACAACATTATCCCACAAACACCGCAGATGTATCCAGTGTGATCACAACATTATCCCACATCACCGCAGATGTATCCACTGTGGTCACAACATTATCCCACAAACACCACAGATGTATCCAGTGCGAGATCACAACATTATCCCACAAACACCGCAGATGTATCCAGTGTGATCACAACATTATCCCACAAACACCACAGATGTATCCAGTGTGATCACAACATTATCCCACAAACACCGCAGATGTATCCAGTGTGATCACAACATTATCCCACAAACACCACAGATGTATCCAGTGCGATTACATTATCCCAATAACACCGCAGATGTATCCAGTGCGATCACAACATTATCCCACAAACACCGCAGATGTATCCAGTGTGATCACAACATTATCCCACAAACACCGCAGATGTATCCAGTGTGATCACAACACGATACCACATACTTCTCCAATGTGTGATCACATGATCGAAACAAATATGTAATTGTACCCCAAGTGAACATAACTTCATCCAACAGACAAGTCGAGTGTATCCGGTGTTATTTAAACCTTATTCTAAAACACCTCAGATGTATTTCAACATGATTCGATAACACCTCGGATGCATCCAGTATAATCACATATCCTATAGACACTGCAGATGTATCCAGTGTGATCATAACATGATTCAATAAACGCCTCAGATGTATCCGGTGTGATCTCATCATGATTTGAAAACACCTATATATTGTGTGGTTAAATGATCCTATAAACACCTCAGGTGTATCAAGTGTGATCACAACATTATCCCACAAACACCTTGGGTGTATCCGATGTGATCACAACATTATCCCACAAACACCTTGGGTGTATCCGATGTGATCACAACATTATCCCACAAACGAGACCTCGTATGTATCCAGTGTGACCCACAATCCACTGCATGATCCTACAAACACGTCAATCGTAACCATGGTGATACATTAGGGCTTGTCGTGTACAGTCTACATTTGGCAAAACACGACAAGACAAAACTAACAACAACACATAATCACACTGAGTTTCTTAAACACCCCTGATATGCCAAGACGCTTCAATATATTTTGTGTCAACACAAAAAGGACCTCCCAACCCATTTGGCTGTAGAATCCACGTCATCTTAAAGTGTCCTGTCAAGACGTCCGTCCCACAGGAACAAGAAACAACCTGTGCGAGAGTATACACTTTATCCTGTTATTGCGCCCCACCTCGTGGCAGAAATCACCACTGATAACTCAACTACACAACGTTTAAACTGCGGCTCCTTGTAGTGTAGTACATCAGCCAGTCACCGTCGCAAACGAACACAGTCTGGCTACATAACCTCAAGCTACATGACCTCATCACAAAGTGGATATCAAGTCACAAAATGGTAAAATGTAGTATTGTACAATAGGTTTTAATTTACTGGGAAATTGAAGTAACATTTAAAAGGTGACTTGTAATGAGATAATTTTGACTAGTATCATGTGTTTCGTCGACACAAGTACTGTATTGTCCTAGTTGGATTATTTGTTGTGGAGAATAAACCGTGCACTGAAAGACAAGGTCATAATGTTGACATTTCGGCCAAAATAAAAATTTGACGGGACATGACCTGGATGGCTATTTTTGGTTCTTGTGCAGACCAGAATCATTGGGCAGGTCATATGTACATGTACACAAACGCTACACATGCCAGGCTGGGGTACAGTGCTTCCGTGGGAACTTGGACAAAGTTGAATCGCCCAAGGATGAAAATTGACACCATTACTACAAGTGAATGTGTATATTACTGTCAGTGCTACAGCAACGACTTATGCATGTGTAGAAAAAATACTTGACTTATCCAATGGCACGCCGACAGAATATGTGTCCTAAACCTACGTCGCCCGGTTTCCTACTCTACCTAAATACTTGTTTGTACAATTATCTTTGATTTGTACAATTATGTTCAATATCTACATAAATTGTCTTTGCTGTTCTACAAGGTTTAAGCAAATTCTTCTATTTTTACTTATTTTACAGTACTGTATTAATGGTATATTTCGTTGAAGGATGTCGACACTATCTACGTTGTTTGCCTTCTGAGGCAGTGACCAGTGTAGTTATGACTCAAGACACTCTGTTGCTTTCTCTCCTGTGTCACAACAACACCCAATACAAACACCCTTGTCATATTTCTCTTTAGCTCCAAGTGGTGTGTAGTAATCAGACTGGGAAATATGTGTGTTATGGTCATGGCTTCTGAAGAATGCCCTCAGTGGGCAATCCAACAGGTGATTTCACCTTAACGATGGACATATAAATAGATCTAAGCATAGGGAGCACATCAATATCCTGATACACCTCAATACTGTATACAGATTATTTAGGGACTGTCTCAATTTCTTAATTCACCCTAACACCATTGAGGGACTATGTCAAATTACCCTGTTGATACTGCGGACTCACACCAACATGTTGTTACCCGATACACCAAGAACACCACTGAGGGACCATGTCAATATGCCGGGTCAATCCGATACACTGCTGAGGGACCGTATCAATGCAAGGGTACACCCTGACACCAGCTGTAACTAAGGCACAGTTTATTTGCGCATGGAACAACGACATACCCTGTTGTTCCACCACTCCGCTACGATTTTGCACGTTCACCCCACCCACAATGCACCTCTCTTCCTGCCCCACGTACTCAAGGCTGCGTCTCGCAAAGCTAAACTGTGATATGGCACACACGTTCCAACAAAACACAACAAAACAACATCAAAACAATGAACAATATTGCAGGCGACACCACCCTGGTCATGTGATCAGGGTTCGCCCGCCGCACACAACCCCGTTCTAACGCCACCCTCCTCGACCTACATGAACTCCTAGAACTCTTGTGCATCTACGCGAATCTCATGCAGATTTACCCCACCAGATGACGCCACTGTTGCAGTATGAATCGTGCCTGTTGCGCGACAACATTAGCAGAACCGCTGGAAACTGCGACATATTCAATGCGACGACGCCATCTATTGCAGCACATGGTGTCATATTTCTTTGACAACCTCCCCCCGCAGTGACACCCTCACATGACCCGCACGGAGTCACATGCTTCGTTCGCCAGCTCCCCCGGGATGCCCTAACCCATTGACACGAACCATGTGTGCACACATACACATCTAGACACCAACGACAGCAAACACCTGCGGAGACTCCAGCAACGGCCAGTCAACCCCTCTACACGGCCCACAGCCCACACACACGTGTCCTGTCGTCACTTCAGGCATAGTTCTTGTTGTACTGCAGTAGCAGCTCGTTGACGTTGATCTGGTCAATGTCCTCAGGGTTGTAGTCGGTCATGTTGAAGTCGGGCATGAAGCTGTCGGGGGAACTTGCCTGCTCCAACGTGTCCATCTGAGAGCTGCTGCAACACGGGCACAAAAACGCACTTTAGTAGTGACAGACTGGTTGTTGAAGAGCTAAGTTACCAGTGGTCACTCGTACAGGAAGGTCATTATGTTACACCTTGCAGTAACTGAACATCTTGTTATATACGGAGCTATGCTCCAGAGTAAGTAACAATTGTTTTATGTTACTTTGATAGAACGTCACTACATAGGTCACTGTTTGGACTGTACTATTGTAAAAATAGTTTGGCACTGTCGTTGGGCGACCCTAACTGTGAGGTGGCTGTACTATGGGGGAGGTGGGAGACTGCAAAACAAGCTTTGACTGTATGTTGTATGCAACTATGACAGGTCACCTGGTACACAGTGCTGCACAATATCTACAAGTGTTTATACAAATATTTTTAAATGTCCAATTTATATTTTTGGCCATGATTACTATGGTAACACATCACCTTAGGGATATTGCTGGACAATAACGTGTACGTATGTGTGCATGTTACCCTGCTAGAAGTAACACGACACGACAAGACACGACACGACACTTACTCTGCGGCGACGCCGTCTGGCAGAGAGGCGTAGGTCGACTCAGAGGTTGCGGGTGAGTGGGGTTGGACACACTGCGGGGTGCGGGGGTCATCGTAGTTGAGGGGTGCAGCGGGGCGACTCATCAGACTGAAACACATGTTGATCTCTCACTTAACACACGTTGATCTCTCACTTAACACACGTTGATCTCTCACTTAACACATACACACGGCGGCTGATTATAGTAATTTAATGTTGCATTCTACAGTTAAAACTAATGTAATCTCTAGATTGTATTATTGATAGTGACGGTTTATTAGAGACTGGGCTGACACAGTCCATGGTGTATAGCATATTATGTATTTATATATAATATACAAAAGTTAATTAAAAAGGGTAGTTGACATAACGGTTTGACTTAACCACTCAGTGGTGAGGTCAGGGCTGACCCTAACATAACAACGTCAAGTTTGACGTAACCATCGACACTGACATAACAATGTCACTCACCCTGGTATGACAGTGGTGAGGTCAGGTTTGACGTAACCACCGACACTGACATAACAATGTCACTCACCCTGGTATGACAGTGGTGAGGTCAAGTTTGACGTAACCATCGACACTGACATAACAATGTCACTCACACTGGTATGACAGTGGTCAAGTTTGACGTAACCATCGACACTGACATAACAATGTCACTCACCCTGGTATGACAGTGGTGAGGTCAGGTTTGACGTAACCACTGACACTGACATAACAATGTCACTCACACTGGTATGAGGTCAGGTTTGACGTAACCATCGGCACTGACATAACAATGTCACTCACCCTGGTATGACAGTGGTCAGGTTTGACGTAACCATCGACACTGACATAACAATGTCACTCACCCTGGTATGACAGTGGTGAGGTCAGGTTTGACGTAACCACTGACACAACAATGTCACTCACACTGGTATGAGGTCAGGTTTGACGTAACCACTGACACTGACATAACAATGTCACTCACCCTGGTATGACAGTGGTGAGGTCAGGTTTGCTGTAACCACCGACACTGACATAACAATGTCACTCACCCTGGTATGACAGTGGTGAGGTCAAGTTTGACGTAACCATTGACACTGACATAACAATGTCACTCACCCTGGTATGACAGTGGTGAGGTCAATTTTGACGTAACCATCGACACTGACATAACAATGTCACTCACCCTGGTATGACAGTGGTGAGGTCAGGTTTGCTGTAACCACCGACACTGACATAACAATGTCATTCACACTGGTATGACAGTGGTGAGGTCAAGTTTGATGTAACCATCGACACTGACATAACAATGTCACTCACCCTGGTATGACAGTGGTGAGGTCAAGTTTGACATAACCATCGACACTGACATAACAATGTCACTCACCCTGGTATGACAGTGGTGAGGTCAGGTTTGACATAACCACCGACACTGACATAACAATGTCACTCACACTGGTATGACAGTGGTGAGGTCAAGTTTGACGTAACCATCGACACTGACATGACAATGTCACTCACCCTGGTATGACAGTGGTGAGGTCAAGTTTGACGTAACCATCGACACTGACATGACAATGTCACTCACCCTGGTATGACAGTGGTGAGGTCAGGTTTGCTGTAACCACCGACACTGACATAACAATGTCACTCACCCTGGTATGACAGTGGTGAGGTCAGGTTTGCTGTAACCACCGACACTGACATAACAATGTCACTCACCCTGGTATGACAGTGGTGAGGTCAAGTTTGACATAACCATCGACACTGACATAATAATGTCACTCACCCTGGTATGACAGTGGTGAGGTCAGGTTTGACATAACCACCGACACTGACATAACAATGTCACTCACACTGGTATGACAGTGGTGAGGTCAAGTTTGACGTAACCATCGACACTGAGATAACAATGTCACTCACCCTGGTATGACAGTGGTGAGGTCAGGTTTGACGTAACCATCGACACTGACATAACAATGTCACTCACCCTGGTATGACAGTGGTGAGGTCAGGTTTGCTGTAACCACCGACACTGACATAACAATGTCACTCACCCTGGTATGACAGTGGTGAGGTCAGGTTTGCTGTAACCATCGACACTGACATAACAATGTCACTCACCCTGGTATGACAGTGGTGAGGTCAGGTTTGCTGTAACCACCGACACTGACATAACAATGTCACTCACCCTGGTATGACAGTGGTGAGGTCTGGCTTGACGTAACCCCCACCGCTGATACTGCCCATGTCCGAGGTCTGAGTCCAGAACTTGCTGAAGGCGTGTGCCTTGGGTATGTCCGGGAAAAGGTACACCAGGTTCTGCAGATCTTTGATGCGGTCCCCGATGCCACGGATACGGAAGTCTTTGTCTGTGAACGGTGCCAGGTTCCACACCTGCAGCTCCCCTAGTGACAATGCACAACAACAGATGATATAATAGGGCCCTATGTATCAATAACCAATTGCTGTAATACTTACATATATCACTAAATTACCACCTGTCCTAAAACACACAGTACAAGACATAGATAAAGGTAAATGTGACAGTCTCACTGTTGACCAAGTGTCCCAAAATCATGCAATACAGAAAGGTATTTTATGCAGATTTTTAGTGTCTAAAAATGATAGTGTCAGAATACATTACAAAAATGGTAACATGTCTAAAAGAACATTGTTAATACACGCATTATGCTGCAGATGTGTCTAAGAGAACATAGTTAACCCACACGTTCTGCTGCAGATGTGTCTAAGAGAACATAGTTAACACACATTCTGCTGCAGATGTGTCTAAGAGAACATAGTTAACACACACGCTCTGCTGCAGATGTGTCTAAGAGAACATAGTTAACACACACGCTCTGCTGCAGATGTGTCTAAGAGAACATAGTTAACACACACGCTCTGCTGCAGATGTGTCTAAGAGAACATAGTTAACCCACACGTTCTGCTGCAGATGTGTCTAAGAGAACATAGTTAACCCACACGTTCTGCTGCAGATGTGTCTAAGAGAACATAGTTAACACACACGTTCTACTGCAGATGTGTCTAAGAGAACATAGTTAACACACACGTTCTGCTGCAGATGTGTCTAAGAGAACATAGTTAACACACACGTTCTGCTGCAGATGTGTCTAAGAGAACATAGTTAACACACACGTTCTGCTGCAGATGTGTCTAAGAGAACATAGTTAACACATGTTCTGCTGCAGATGTGTCTAAGAGAACATAGTTAACACACACGTTCTGCTGCAGATGTGTCTAAGAGAACATAGTTAACACACATGTTCTGCTGCAGATGTGTCTAAGAGAACATAGTTAACACACACGTTCTGCTGCAGATGTGTCTAAGAGAACATAGTTAACACACACGTTCTGCTGCAGATGTGTCTAAGAGAACATAGTTAACACACACGTTCTGCTGCAGATGTGTCTAAGAGAACATAGTTAACACATGTTCTGCTGCAGATGTGTCTAAGAGAACATAGTTAACCCACACGTTCTGCTGCAGATGTGTCTAAGAGAACATAGTTAACATACACGTTCTGCTGCAGATGTGTCTAAGAGAACATAGTTAACACACACGTTCTGCTGCAGATGTGTCTAAGAGAACATAGTTAACACATGTTCTGCTGCAGATGTGTCTGAGAGAACATAGTTAACACACACGTTCTGCTGCTACAGTTATCTTGAATGTTGTATTTTTCTGGCCTTCATGTGTTTTCATCATGGAATTTCAGATACATGAGAAACTTGCATTAAAAAGATCTTCACCACAGCCCTACTCACAAAGTACTACTCCGACTTAGCACTAACAATTAACTTATAATCCTTCCATTGGCGGTGAAGTCACATTTTTCACATCCCACATTTAACAGGAGAACGGGATGAATCGGCCTTGATATTACCTGGCTTGTTTGGGTCCTCGGCCACCCAGGCGATTGTGATGCCCCCTATCTCGGAATCACTGAAGCGTAACAGGAAGGTTCCGCTTGGCCGCCCCATCAGCCACTCCTGGGCCTGCTGTTTACTCACAAAGCCATGAATGAGTCTGAAAAAATATAATCAGAGTGTTATTTATTTATCCCGACTTATAATGCAATTCTAACTGATAAATCATATAAAACAAAAAATATTATGAGCAAGACATCCACCGTCAGCTGAATAAATATTAACAACGCAATGTGGAATACAAACAAAAAGCTAGGTGGACTACTTAACCCTAGAAATGGTCGGTATTATAAGGAGCCACCTGTGTTTAACTTCAACACACTCTATGATTAATTTATTTTTACAACAAACCTTTCAAAAAACAGTTTTACTTAAATTCACTAAATTATCAGTATAAAATTATAAACAAATAATACATACAAATAATCATAATCACTGGGATTAATAATGATTAAGAGAGGCCCTAAAAGACCCCACCTTTCCTTCCATGGCCCGTGCAGCCAGTCTTTGGTCAGTTTGAGAATCGCGTAGAACCATTCCCAGAATGTGAAGTTGCGGCCAGGCAGGGGCTCCTGTCAGCACAGACAAACATCTACATTGTCTCAGAGTGAAACAGCATTCCTCTACAGTCGGATACATACAGTTTGATGCTGTAAGAGTGACTTCAAAAGCATGCAGTTATCTCTTTCATGTAAATCAATCGGTTAACATTTTACATATCCACTCAATCATAGAATCACATATTGTTTAGTTAATGTTTTATGTAAAGTGCTTGGAACTAACAAGGAAATAATAATTTATTTTACTATTATTTTGAACCCATATTATCAGGTAAATCTAGACAAGACAACAATGTAAACAGTGGCTTATTCACAAAAATGACAACTGTGTCATGAAATTAGATCTAGAATCTTCTCGGCTGTATGTAACTGTCGTACCCGGTTGAACTGTGCCCATGTGACCATCTGTACCGCGTAGTCGTCACTCTGTCCTAAAAACACACAGAGACAGTCTGTCAACACACCACAATCTACACACTGTCACTCTGTCCTATAAACACACACAGACATTCTGTCAACACCCCACAATCTACACACTGTCACTCTGTCCTATAAACACACACAGACATTCTGTCAACACCCCACAATCTACACACCGTCACTCTGTCCTATAAACACACACAGACATTCTGTCAACACCCCACAATCTACACACCGTCACTCTGTCCTATAAACACACACAGACATTCTGTCAACACCCCACAATCTACACACTGTCACTCTGTCCTATAAACACACACAGACATTCTGTCAACACCCCACAATCTACACACTGTCACTCTGTCCTATAAACACACACAGACATTCTGTCAACACCCCACAATCTACACACCGTCACTCTGTCCTATAAACACACACAGACATTCTGTCAACACCCCACAATCTACACACTGTCACTCTGTCCTATAAACACACACAGACATTCTGTCAACACCCCACAATCTACACACTGTCACTCTGTCCTATAAACACACACAGACATTCTGTCAACACCCCACAATCTACACACTGTCACTCTGTCCTATAAACACACAAAGACATTCTGTCAACACACTACAATCTACACACTGTCACGAACAAGACAATTCACCCACGATGAGTTACTCTGATGCAGTGTGTGATATTACTCTGATAAATGAACCATGTCAATAGTTTCTCAGCATAATTCACAAGAAATAAATGAAATGCAGTTTTTGCAAGACCTAGTTGTAACTCACCAAACAATTTATAGGCCAGATAGTTGACATTGTCTGGAGACAGGCCATATCCGGCGTTCGCTGCAAACTTAGTGTTGAGAGCTTGGGCTAGATGAGGCCACGTCACTTTGTCGGGAACGTGGAAAGGAATACGGCCCTGAAACAAGCATTATAAGGATGTGTTCACGAACGTTAACCAATGTTAGTGATCTAGTGATTTGCGTTATTACTGTACTGATGTGTGAACATTATGTGTGTGTGTGTGTGCAACATAGTGTATGTGTGTGTGTGTGTGTGTGTGTGTGTGTGTGATGTGTGTGTGTGTGTGTGTGTGTGTGTGTGTGTGTGTGTGTGTGTGTGTGTGTGTGTGTGTGTGTGTGTGTGTGTGTGTGTGTGTGTGTGTGTGTGTGTGTGTGTGTGTGTGTGTGTGTGTGTGTGTGTGTGTGTGTGTGTGTGTGTGTGTGTGTGTGTGTGTGTGTGTGTGTGTGTGTGTGTGTGGAGACAAGACGTCTGTGTGTGTGTAGACAAAACGTATGTGTGTGTGTAGACAAGACGTCTGTGTGCGTGTAGACAAGACGTCTGTGTGTGTGTGTGTAGACAAGACGTCTGTGTGTGTGTAGACAAGACGTCTGTGTGTGTGTAGACAAAACGTCTATGTGTGTGTAGACAAGACGTCTGTGTGTGTGTAGACAAGACGTCCACGATATTCCATTGGTAACGCAAGATGTTATTTTAGTTGTTGGGAGATACTCACTGGCTCGGCAAAGGCATTGTCCCACAGCACTGTTGCCATGGCGTTACACTCCTGGTTGCCATGGACTGTCACCACCACTGGCAGCGACAGAGTCTAAAGACACACACAACAGACACGGGTCAGACAACAAACAGGCAAGTTCTTACATACATCATAATAATAATACAACAATTTATATCACCAACTAAACCCTTGGAAACAAAACTTAGAGATGTATTAAAACAAAAGGACTGAATAATTTCAAACTCCATATGCAGTATTTCGGTTGTCAACAGGTGGCTATGGGAGGAAAACAAAGTTGTAAGGATAAGTTTTAAATGATGACAGAATTTGTTAATATTTTCAACTGATCTAATACTAAGACAAACACATTGAAGAGTGAAACGTGTAGTATTAAGTGTGTAAACCACTTGGTCATCAACACTTCCACCTCCAGCAGTCTCCACTATTCCAACATCAAGTGCAGTTCAGCTACAATGCAACAAATGCACGAAATCATTTATTCCACTGTTTACAACAAGGTGTTCATTGATACAGGTGAATGCACTGAGGCAGTGTGTAGTAGACTAAATAACAGCAGCAGCAGTTGGCCCTAACTACAGGAGACAGTCCTGTTGCCCACTCACCCACACTTGGAAGACCAGCTCCCCTCCTCCCACTGTGAACTGACTCTGGAAAAGCACTGAGAACTTCTCCTCCGTCACCGTCTGTCAACAACTCAGCCTCATCACAAACTCTTCAGTTCTCTCACAAGACAGTTCACTGCTGATGTAAATGTGTTACATTATCAAACATTTCTGACCAGTCCCAGCAGAGGAGAACAAGTCTGCCAATGTCTTCCAGTGATTATACATCTTAATATGATTAAGAAGTTACGGATTTCTGCTAAAATCACAAATTTGACGGAACATGACCTAGACAGTTATTTTAACTTCTGTGTAGAGTAGACTGAATCAACTTACCACCATCTCACTGTGTAAACTCATGTAAACACATTGATACCATATTCCGTAACATAAAGTTATGTGTTACTTAAAAAGGCTGTTTTACTAACAAGTTTTTTCTGCCCATCAGACGATATTGATTCGTTTGTGGTAGACTCATAATCAATACATTTCCAATACTCCGGGCCGTGTGTTGTGTTGTGTTGTGTTGTGTTGTGTTGTGTTGTGTTGTGTTGTGTTGTGTTGTGTTGTGTTGTGTTGTGTTGTGTTGTGTTGTGTAATGTGACTGCTGACTTACCTCATTTCCTTTCTTCTCCGCCCGGCGAATTCGCTTGAGAGCCTACAGTGGAAGAACACACAGTCAGTATGAGAAGATATCACATTGCTCACTACCAAACAGTCGCACCACATTACTCAACAACAAACAAATATCCGTAATTTTGGGGTTTCAGAAACCTGATCTGGATATCCCTGCAAATTAGCAAACTGTCCGATTAGCCCTCTTTAACCTTGCCGCAACTGACTATATAGAGGGTATTTATGTTAACTTTGTTTGTTTTGTGGTGCAATAACAATATAATTATCTTGTCTGTTACCCTGGTGACACACACTGTGTTCCTGTAGGTGACTGGCAGCTATCTGTTAGCCTGGTGACACACACTGTGTTCCTGTAGGTGACTGGCAGCTATCTGTTAGCCTGGTGACACACACTGTGTTCCTGTAGGTGACTGGCAGCTATCTGTTAGCCTGGTGACACACACTGTGTTCCTGTAGGTGACTGGCAGCTATATGTTAGCCTGGTGACATACACTGTGTTCCTGTAGGTGACTGGCAGCTATCTGTTAGCCTGGTGACATACACTGTGTTCCTGTAGGTGACTGGCAGCTATATGTTAGCCTGGTGACATACACTGTGTTCCTGTAGGTGACTGGCAGCTATATGTTAGCCTGGTGACATACACTGTGTTCCTGTAGGTGACTGGCAGCTATCTGTTAGCCTGGTGACATACACTGTGTTCCTGTAGGTGACTGGCAGCTATATGTTAGCCTGGTGACATACACTGTGTTCCTGTAGGTGACTGGCAGCTATCTGTTAGCCTGGTGACATACACTGTGTTCCTGTAGGTGACTGGCAGCTATCTGTTAGCCTGGTGACACACACTGTGTTCCTGTAGATGACTGGCAGCTATATGTTAGCCTGGTGACATACACTGTGTTCCTGTAGGTGACTGGCAGCTGCTATCTGTTAGCCTGGTGACATACACTGTGTTCCTGTAGGTGACTGGCAGCTATCTGTTAGCCTGGTGACATACACTGTGTTCCTGTAGGTGACTGGCAGCTATATGTTAGCCTGGTGACATACACTGTGTTCCTGTAGGTGACTGGCAGCTATCTGTTAGCCTGGTGACATACACTGTGTTCCTGTAGGTGACTGGCAGCTATCTGTTAGCCTGGTGACATACACTGTGTTCCTGTAGGTGACTGGCAGCTATCTGTTAGCCTGGTGACACATTTTTGTGACCTTTTAAACTGTGTTAACAATAGCAGTGTAGACATGTGTGAATATGACTGTGATACACCTTATGATGAAATTGTGGTCACAGTAGAGGAAGTAACAAATGCGATTAAGAAGCTTGACGTTAATAAAGCTTGTGGGTCAGATGGCATATGTTCAGAACATATAAAATATGCAGACACGGCACTTGTACCCTGCTATCTTTGTGCTTCACTAGTTTTTTTGCTCATGGATTTCTGCCAGAGTCAATGTTGTCAGTTGTATTTGTGCCAGTGATTAATGATAAAGCTGGTAAAATATCTTCTAAAGACAATTACCGTCCAATTGCATTAGGTTGTGAGTTTAGGAAAATTATTGAAGTAATTATACTAGGTAGAATTGAAATATTTTTGGATACTAATCCGAATCAGTTTGGTTTCAAGAAGAAGCATGATACAGACCAGTGTATATGTGTTAAGGGAAATTATTGATTTATATCGAACTCTGAATGGCAGTGTATTTGTATGTTTTCTTGATGCCAGTAAAGCCTTCGACAGAGTAAAGAACGTTGTTTAAGAATCTCAGTGAAAGGTGTGTACCGGTGTATATACTACGAATATTAATTTATTGGTATCACAACCAGACCACTTGCACAAGGTGGGGTGATGTGCTTTCTACTAAATTTAAAGTAACCAATGGTGTTAGACAAGGGGGATATTATCCCCTTACCTATTTAATGTGTATGTAGATGAATTGAGCGAACCATTTAAAATGTGTAATGTTGGATGTAGCATGAATGGTCATCTTGTTAATCACATAATGTATGCTGATGATTTGGTCTTGATTTCACCTTCATCGGTAGGACTATGCCAGCTACTACTTGAATGTGAGAAATTTGGAATGAGCCATGATGTGAAATACAATGCTAAGGAGAGTGCAGTTATGATATTTAGATCTGCGACCTTAACAGGATGTTTTATCCCTGAATTTAAACTACAAGGGGTTACTCTGCATGTTGTAGCTACATATAAATATCTTGGAAACTATATTTCAGATGATCTTTCAGATGATGATGACATTAATAGACAACGCAGAACTCTATATGTACAAGGTAATATTATATTGCGAAAATTTAGTATGTGCTCCCTAGAGGTTAAGCTCACACTGTATCGTTCATATTGTTCACCCATGTATGAGTACAACTCTGGTGGAATTACAAGAAATCCACATTAAATACATTGCATATCACAATATTTTAAAGTTGTTTATTGGTACGTCAAAATATGAAAGTACCAGCTTACTATGCACTCTGTTTGGTGTACAATGCTGCCAGTCAGTTATTAGGTGTAAAGATTTATGTGTAGATTTGGTAGCTCTGTTAACTATATTTTAAATGACATTCTAACTTCTTGCTTCAGATTCACTTCCAGGATCCGTAAACACTGGAACAAGCTTTTATGTGTGAACACTTGACTGAATCAACTGTATACACTTTTCTTATATACACAGCATTGGGTTAGAATGCATACTGTACATATTGTCTGCCTAATGTCAACATATGGACCTCAGAGTCAAAATTACTTGCTGTATGTGCCCTGTTGAGTCTGGAATAAAGTTATTGAATTGATTTGAATTGAATACCATGTTCCTGAAGGTGACTGACAGCTATCTGTTAGCCTGGTGACACATACCATGTTCTTGAAGGTGACTGACACCTATCTGTTAGCCTGGTGACACATACCATGTTCCTGAAGGTAACTGACACCTATCTGTTAGCCTGGTGACACATACCATGTTCCTGAAGGTGACTGACAGCTATCTGTTAGCCTGGTGACACATACCATGTTCCTGAAGGTGACAGACAGTTGTCCATTGGCCTGGTGATATTCCATTGTGCCTGTGTTGTTTAGAATGTCACCACATGTTTCATTTCTTGCACTCTTCTCGTTTTTGAGAAGACCCCTTGCCTGTTCCTCACTGAAACAATATGGACTGTCTCAAAACTGTGCTGACAATATGGCATTCATGAGAAATATAAATATGATAAACAAATGCATTTATGCAGTTAACAATAATGATTTTTTTAAACGAAATATATTGCCTTTTGAGATAGTGTACTTTGCCAGATTTGATCATGAACCAAATTCAACTCCTGTTGGAAACATTCAGCAGTGCTCCAAGTATTACACAAAAGTAAATCCATATTTTAAACATTTAAGTATATATTTACAAGTGACATACTTACTTGGCTCTGTCGATTCACATGGTGCAATAAATGTGCAAAATTCTGCACCATTCTTTATAGACATACACTCATTTATACAGTGGGTGGTGTATCTATTCTTTCTTTATACCATACTGGAATAAACTAATCTATCAAACAACAAACATCATTAGATTTGTTTAACAAGAAATAAAGTGTGCAGTTCAATTTTAGAAAACACTTGGTGATGGAGTCCTTCACAGTGGGTTCATGTGTATGTTGAGACGACCCCCAACCAGATAATGGAGGATTTGTGTATCCATTGAGACGACCCCTCTACCTGATGATGGAGAATTGGTGTATTCATTGAGACGACCCCTTACTGATAATGGAGGTGTGTATCCATTGAGACGACCCCCACCTGATGATGGAGTTGTGTATCCATTGAGATGACCCCCACCTGATAATGGAGGTGTTGTGTATCCATTGAGACGACCCCCTACCTGATGATGGAGGTGTTGTGTATCCATTGAGACGACCCCCTACCTGATGAATGGAGGTGTTGTGTATCCATTGAGACGACCCCTACCTGATAATGGAGGAGTTGTGTATCCTTTATGAATGGAGGGTTGTGTTTTATCCAAAATTGAGACGACCCCCTACCTGATGATGGAGGGTTGTGTATCCATTGAGAGACCCCTACCTGATATGGAGGGTTCGTGTGTACATTGAGACGACCCCCAACCAGCAGTCTGACGGTTGATGTGAACCGTGCGTCCTTCTTCAGCACCTGAGGTGGCTGCTTCTCTATGATGAAAGTGCTGCAGCAACACAACACAACCATCGTCTCACTCGGGCTCACAACAGCTAGGTTATGTGCAGGTATGGACTTCAAATACAATCCACTTTTAATTATCAATACTACAGTTAAACTCATATTTTAATATTACGTAATATATATATATATATATATACAGTATGTACAATGTATAATATATATATTATACACTGTAGATGTACATATTTAATACACAATGTATAATATATTATACATTATATATGTAAACATTGCTTTGCTACAATTATCATTGTGTTATCTTTGTATTACACGTACATGTTGTGTTTCAGTAAGTAATGTGAGATTGCAAAGTGACCACAGTGGGTCAGTCTACTCCAGAATTGTTCATTGTTGATTCAGTAGTTACTGAATCTCGGTTAATTCCACTTTTACACAAATCTAACATCTACAGATATGTTCACTCTTGGTTACATTAGTTCATATTGACGTAGTCCTTTAGTATCTTGTGTTTCTTATTATGTACCATGGTTCATATTGTGTCCGTGCGTGCGTGCGGGCGTGCGTGCGTGCGTGCGTGCGTGCGTCCGTGCGTGTGTGCTGGTAGATCACATTGCAACGACCCAAAAACATAAATGCGATTGTCTCTGGGCACCTGTGCTGGCTGATATGCCATTACACGGCGCCCAAGTTAGCGCACTACCCCCTGGTGGCTGTACCTGGTGACGAGGGATGACAGGAGGCCAGTGATGGTGGTGTTGAGCATGGGCAGGAGGTCCTGGCGGCCGGGGGGCAGGTCAATAGGCAGCTGGGCACACAGCAGCTCCACCTTCTTGATCTGTTGTCGGTTGTTCCAGATGAGTTCAGCCAGAGACTCACACCTGGTGGGACATGGCACGCAATTGGAACACAGGAAATGGAACAGGAAATATTTAGTTGTCCCATATATGTAATACGACTGACACAGAGTGAGTAGATGCAGATGTATGTGACGTTGATTCAATGCTGTGTATACTATAGAGGCAGAAGAAATGTGGATGTGTATGGACAGACTGATGGACAGACTGATCGACAGAGGGATGGATGGGTGGATAAACCAGATGAATGGATAGCCAGATTGATGGACACACAGATAGGCGGACACACAGGTAGATGGACACACAGATACATGGATAGACAACCAGATGAACGGACAACCAGAATGACAGACAGATAGACATGCAGACTCCCAGATGGATGGATAGCCAGAAGGACGGACGGACGGACGGACGGACGGACGGACGGACGGACGGACGGACGGACGGACGGACGGACGGACGGACGGACGGACGGACGGACGGACAGACGGACGGACAAATAGACAGCAAGGTTGACTAATGGACAGCCAGACAGACAGTAGACCTACCACTGTTGTAGAGTTTCTAGACTGCCCTCAAACTGCGTACTGTTGCCAGCGAGCTGCTGTTGGCGCTTCCACCGAATCAGCTGCTCGTCTAGGATGTGGTTCTGGAGCACGCTCAGTAGGTTGAACGTCTCCTTGTGTTTGTCTGCCAATTGCTAGGCAACAGAAAACAACATATATATCTTTACTAAGATGAGGCAAAAAACATTAAACACAAGGCGATATCGTACTATCACATGACATGCTATGATTGCAGCATCGTCATCTTGTGAGCAAGACTTCAATAGGAGAACAACATATATATATATATATATATATATATATATATTCTAATAATAAAATTATAAACAATTTTTAGCAGCTGTGTAAACTAAAACTGAATGAATACACTTAATTACAACAAACACATTTTAACATCCTCCATCCATCTATGTCAATTGTTCCACTCTTCGCTGGAAACCGTGAAATGTGTCTGGTCAACTAGATCTGAGGTAGTTGTGACTCTACTCACCAGGCGGTGCTGCAGTAGTTCCTGGGCCTTCTGACTCAGTTGTGCCTCGACTGTCTGCTTCTGTTTCTGCAGTCGTCTCTCTGTGTCCATGCGTGTCTGTCCATTTGGCTGGTTTGCTAACTGCTGCAACTGAGCTGAAAACACAAACGTGGCTGTTGTATATGGGCAGAAAATTGAAATCTTGGCAGCTGTCCATGGATTGTAAAAATACATGGCAACTCAACAAAAGCTGGGCTCGAAACAAAAAACTTAGCAAAACTTTGAAAACCAAACACAGTAACTGTATCTGAAAACACAAATTTACCAACTGTACATTAGTTGGAAAGCACATATCTGTTAACTGCACGTGGATTTGAAATCACAGGTAACTGTACAGTTGCTACAACAGTGGTCAAAATCTATAAACAAACAAAAAACGAGACAAAGCAAGGACAAAGAGAAAGTAAAACACGCACCGTTGATCTTGAGATTTTCCTGGTACTGAATAATGAACGACTCCTGCCTCTGTTGCATGTGTCGCAACTTGCTCTCTGTCTCCTGCAGGCAGCACACTCAGTTACAACCAACAGCAACACACCCAGGTACAATCAACAGCAGCACACCCAGGTACAACCAACAGCAACACACCCAGGTACAACCAACAGCAACACACCCAGGTACAATCAACAGCAACACACCCAGGTACAACCAACAGCAACACACCCTGGTACAACCAACAGCAACACACCCAGGTACAATCAACAGCAACACACCCAGGTACAATCAACAGCAACACACCCAGGTACAACCAACAGCAACAAACCCTGGTACAACCAACAGCAACACACCCAGGTACAACCAACAGCAACACACCCAGGTACAACCAACAGCAACACACCCAGGTACAAAGCCAACCCGCAGCAACACACCCAGGTACAACCAACAGCAACACACCCAGGTACAACCAACAGCAACACACCCAGGTACAACCAACAGCAACACACCCAGGTACAACCAACAGCAACACACCCAGGTACAACCAACAGCAACACACCCAGGTACAACCAACAGCAACACACCCAGGTACAACCAACAGCAACACACCCAGGTACAACCAACAGCAACACACCCAGTACAACCAACAGCAACACACCCAGGTACAACCAACAGCAACACACCCAGGTACAACCAACAGCAGACACACCCAGGTACAACCAACAGCAACACACCAGGTACAACCAACAGCAACACACCCAGGTACAACCAACAGCAACACACCCAGGTACAACCAACAGCAACACACCCAGGTACAATCAAAAATACCACAGTTACAACAACACACTCAGTTACAACCAACAGCAACACACCCAGTTACAACCAACAGCAACACACCCAGGTACAACCAACAGAACATACCCAGTAACAACAACAACACACCCAGGTACAACCAACAGCAACACACCCAGTTACAACCAACAGCAACACACCCAGGTACAACCAACAGCAACACACCCAGGTACAACCAACAACA